>KN485867.1:0-11045 GCA_000787095.1 Periophthalmodon schlosseri
TTTGTTACATTCCACCACTGCTTATAGTGCATCTCATTCTAATTTTTACTTGTCCTTGCGAAATCATATTTTGAAGAAGCAGTACACTGTTTGGACTCTGTTTCTAATCTAACTTGGAAAATGTTCTGACTGTCTGGTAACTCTAAAAAGTAAATTAGATGAAACTACAACTAAACAGTTCAGTATTTTTCCCCAAATACACCAGGCCAACACTTGTATTTACTTCTACTTGGTTGTTACTGTTATTTTAATCCCAACAAAACTCAAACTCAAACTTAGCAACAGGAGAAGTTCAAGACTGATTCTGGTGAGTTTATGAGTTCATAAATATTGTGAGAGTTTATCTTGCTATTCTAAGTTCCTGTCCACAAGCTGAGTGTCCATTTGTGTGCTTACCTCTCAGTGAACTGTGAAAGTGCCGGGGAGCTGCTCCACTCCACCGTCTGGTTCTCCACCCGGATGTTCTGAGGAGGTTCAGGAGGAGCGGGGTCTAGAACACAAGAACAGTACAAATATGTATCAGACAATTAGATTACAATGTATTTTGATCATGTTAGAGCATGTTAGAGCTCATCAATGGGTCTTAGTGTCCTTTGTTATATAGACAGATGTTGACAGATGTAACCAAGAAACCTCTGCTAAATCAACTAAGCAAAATTACAAGTTTGATAAACCTATGGAACATTCCAGACAAATACCACGCCCATGCAGGCAGACTCCCTACCATAAACTGTATAAAGAGGTGGACTAAGTGAGTGTGACGTCACCCACAGCGTTCAGCTCAGTCAAATGAAGCTCATCGACACTAGAGCAGTTATAGGGGCCAATTTGGAGCCAATTCCGACTGCGAGTATCATAGCAACCAAAGAGCCAATCTGGAGCGAGGATGTTGAAGGTGACACCCCTTCCCCCCTGCACGTAGAGTGGGTTAATATGAACATTTTTAGACCAAAATGACGAGTCTGACAGCAGCAGTAACGGAGAGGGGGGCGACAGTTTTGAATGGGAGCCGCAGTTAATGGAGCCGGAAGTGCGACCATGATCACTTCCTATTTGGAACAAGTGGTAGCAGGTTTGCTATCTCCATTTATATAAACAGTCTATGCTCCCCACCAGGAAAGTTACATAGCGCGCCTTTAAATACAATAAAATAAAGCAAAAATATGCAGCTGTGTAGTTTCTGTTGTCTTTTGAACTTATCTGTTTTAAGAGATTTAAAACATTAAACGTCCTATATTACTCAAAATTGACTCTTGTGAGCTTTAACCCATGTTATAATGTTGTTATTTTATCAAAAAACATTCCTGGAGTTGTGTTTTGTTTCATTCACACATGTTTGAGTAATCCTGCATTATTAGGTTGCCTGCAACTCCAAAGCTCGAAATGCTCTGTTCCACTTTGTGATGTCATGAAGCGGTAGTTTAGTTACCGCTACCGTTACAGCTACCTTCTACCTTTTGTTTAGTAGAGATTGGAAGTTCCAGGGCTAAAATGATCCAAATGATTCTAGTGAAGGTGTACGGAGTTTAAAAACACAGTGGAGCGCTTCCTGTATTACCACATGACATCACAAGGTGGAATGGAGTGTAAATGAAACAAAACACTACTCCAGGAAACAACATTATAACATAGATCAGAAAATAGCGTACTAAGGTCCCTTAAATGCGTACACTGACCTTCAGACTGCGCGGCTGGCCACGAGCTTAACCTAATTGTCTAATAACCTAGTGCTTAATACACTGCAGCCAAAGAAAACAGAGGAGCTTGTTCCTATTCCGGGGGGAAAGGCCAATTTCCTTTTACCCATGTTCGAGTCCTCCACGACAATTCAATTTAGATCTTCAAAAGGTGAGCGATACAGGAGACGTAGAGGGTCCCTGCTCTGTGGACCACCACCACAACTCTCCCCATAGGTCCAACCATGCTGCTGCCTTTAATTAGAGGTTCTGCATTCGATTAAAACTACAAAATGTATCTGATTAGAACTACATTCCCCATGAGGCCCCAGGCAGTCCGGAGATCAAAGTTAGAGCTGTTATATCGACTACAAAGTTCGTTGCTCTGTCTGTGTGGTATGTCTAGTACCACAGGACTGTCTCACTGAGCAGTAATTACTTTAAAGAGATGGTCTGCGTTTGAGGTAAAGTTGTACGCGGTAGTAAATAGTTAGTGCATTACTTTAGATAACATCGCCGCAGTGGACTAAAGCAGTAAAAGCTGGCTGGATTTTAAAAACATGGCAACTGATGTGGACAGGTATTCATCACATTGCAGGGACTGAACTCTGTATGGAGACCTTGTGGTTTATGGCAAAAAAAATGTATTGCCCACAAATAAAATTAGTTTTAAAGTTAAGATGGGTTCATTTAGGTTAAAGCAGCACTGGGCATCTTTCTAGAGGTGGCACTTCACCTGCATGATTTCACGGACATAGTTAAAAGTTAAAAGAATAGTTTGAAACAGGAGATAGATGCGTTATAGCCATAGGGACAACATTCCCATGGAGATAAGATGGAGGAGGCTCTCCTTCAGGCCAAATAAGAGTCAGGTCTGTGGAGATGCAAGCCCGCTCAGAGGAAGGACGCATGTTTTTCTATGTTTTTCAAAGCAGTAAAAAATAAAAGGAATAAATATGTTTAGGTTTTTAAGTTATAATTATGGTGAAGGTTAGGATTAGTCTCCAGGAGATTAATGCAAGTCAACGTAATGTCCTCAAAAGGCATGGAAACCCAATGTGTGCGTGTGTGTGTGTGTGTCTATAAGTGTAAACACAAAATATGAATTGTGGGTTGTCTCCAGTTTCCACTGATTTAAAGTGTTTAAAATATATGCTCAAAATCAATGCTAGTTTTAATTTTTTAATTTGAAGTTTCCCTGTCCACAGCTCAAAACGCGCTCTTTCACAATGTGATGTCATTAAGTTATACAGTCCAATTAAGATGTATCCCAACACTGAAGAACGCATGTATTTTTTTCTGGGCATTTAGCATAACTTCATTCCTCAGTGTACCAGCAGGGGGCATTGTGCTCTGTGTCCACACATTCCTCTATAGCCACAGCTGGTCATCACTTTGAAAAGCTCATTTAGAAACGACAGGTTTCCTCACAATCAAACGCTGTCTCTAGTTAGCATCAGGTCGTAGCACAGTGCATGAACTACAGCTACCCCGACATGTGCCAGCTTCCTGATTTGTGACCCCGTGACCTTTCACCCCTGACTAATCAGTGTAATGAAGGGGAAACACAAGATGCATGACCTCATCTGATGGTATTCAAAGTGCGTGGCTTTAAACTTTGACCCTGCTCCTGGGTTTACAAGCACTCGTACCACCTATGGCTCAGAGCGCTAATGTGGCATAAGACGCAAAGGATGTTTACATACACGCTTTTGTTAAACTATATTTACAGTTAAACTACACATGGCTGCCAAATCTGCACCGCCAAACAAGTTTACTCAATTTTTGAAGATATTGACAAAAATCTATCGAACAGTTCTGGTGCAAGGAAACACACCGAATTTCATCTGGTTGTTAATCTTCTGAACGCAACTGCTACTGTAGGCTGTAACCCAGGCCAAAACAAGAGTAAAACAACAGCAGTCTCAACTCACTAGAGCCAGTCTCTAAAAAAGACCAGTAACTGACGAATAGAACCTTCACATCAAATTGCCGGCATAGCAACCAAGTGTCACATATAAAAGCGGTTACATTAACAACAGCACATAAACAGTTACGCTGCACTCTTTAGCTGACTATATAGTGCCCTTGGAATTGGACACTCACTACATTCGGGTCATGTGACTCTGGGTTTGGGTGAAAAAAGTCCACTAAACTCAGATAAAACTTGATTTCTGTCATAAATAATAATCAGATTCAACTGGCACACAAGTATTTATGGACTAATAATAGCCATACATGTTTTTGTCAAGTTAGATCTCACATAAACAGACCGGATTCATCAGCTTTTTGTCTGAGATATGGAAATTATCGCTCTTTTAACAGCTCAAACTCAGGTAAGCGGCTAATGCTAGCAACTTTACACAGAAACGGTTTATTTAAAAGTGTTTTAATCATAATCAAGAATCAACAGTGCGATAAAACAGCACTTCTCTCTGCTCATTCAGTTGTGTTGTGTCCAGTTAAAGACCTGTCGCTGTCCACTGCTGTTTTTCCGACTCTCACAGTGCATTGTGGTCTATAATGACCAGCCTAATGACCAGTGCTGGACACTACTTTTCAAGGTGCATTGTGGGAAATCTTGAGTGCACTACTTTGTCACCAACTGGACATTCGGGGTCCACTAACAATGGCATGAGCCCTAAATAATGCCCTAACTAGAGAATAGTGTGGACATTCAGACCCAGCCTATGCCTCAATATTTTTGGATTCAGAATACTTTATTGATCCTCAAGGGAAATTATTCAGATGCTGCTGCTCCAATAAATATCAAAATACAATAAAAACAATAAAACACAGTTTCAGTCATCCATATAAAATCTAGTCAAAGTTTAAAATTTACAAAATGTGTTAAATGTGAAAAAAGTTAGGGATTATTCAATTATCCCAATGACAATATTGAAACAATATTATGACCCTCAGAGATGTGCTTAAACATGCCTGTAAATGTTGGAGCTGAAGTTTTAATATTGCTTGTCTGTCAAGTCCAGAATAATAATATCTCTCTGTCTTTTTTTAATACAGAGGGATATTAGTCTGATCACCACTCCCTCCGCTGCGCCTCGAGCCAGAACCAAACATCATCATGCAATCTGATCATTCAGTGATGCAAGTGAAACACAGGAGCTCATTGGTCACACATCATTTTGAAAACAATTGCATTTATCTCACCTCAACAGAGTTTAGTGCTTCCTTCATTGATTCTGCAGAAATCTGTGATATTTTTCAGTCCCCTGTGATATAAGCGGCCATATTTGCATGTCCTTGATTGGCTGTATATCTTCCATATCTTGTTTTTCTTGCCTTGAACAACAAGCATTCTTACTGTAAGCAGGGTCCCCTCTCCACAGATCTGACCTGTAACTTAGCCTGGTAGCATCACCTGCTTGTCTCTATGGAGATATATCACACAGTGCATCTTGAAATATGAATGGGGACATCAGGATTACTTTGTTTGAATGTGGTTATTACAGACCATATTACACTATTTTAATCTATGTTATAATGTTTCCTCATCAAAAACCTTCATACATACACAAATATACCAATAAGAATCCATTTTGTGTGATACAGGACCTTTAAATATGAATGGGGACATCAGGATTACTTAGTTTGAATATGTTTGCTAAGCAGTTTTACATGCCAGCTATGCTCTTTACATTCTTACAGCGTTTAAGTGGGAAAAACCAAAGTATATTTCTTTTATACCGTGTCAGTGCAGACAATCCACAGACTATTTATCAGTATCAGCAATTTAAAAGCAACTATTCCCAAACGTTTCGTAAATGCCTGAGGAATCCAACCATTTTGAAATTCTTGACAGCAGTGGAAAACGTTATCTCAGACACCTCTTATAATCTCCCATAAGAGTTGAACTGATAAGGTTTAAGTGTATTTGTGCTTTTCCATCACTGGCTCCAGCCCTCGTCTTCACATCTAAACATGATGTATGCATTCTGGCAGCACGCTCACGCTCCACGCCAATCCTGGATCAACACCAAACCATGTCTGCTATACATTCAGCAGGGCCTCCTATTGTTGGGTCCTTTTTCAAGACATATATAGATCAGTCCTTAAGGTTGTTGTAGTAGTAATAGTAGTAGTAGTAGTAGTAGTATTAGTAGTAGTAGTAGTAGTAGTAGTAGTAGTAGTGTTTTCATTAAAGGTGCACAATGCCACTTTTTAG
Source organism: Periophthalmodon schlosseri (assembly GCA_000787095.1). Classification (NCBI taxonomy): domain Eukaryota; kingdom Metazoa; phylum Chordata; class Actinopteri; order Gobiiformes; family Gobiidae; genus Periophthalmodon; species Periophthalmodon schlosseri. The sequence goes on from KN485867.1 coordinate 5,863, forward strand.
GTGGAGGGCGCATCACCAGATTAGATGTTGTGATTCCCGATAATGTTCTACAGTTTGGCATTGGACCTCAGTTACAGGAATAGACTGTATATATAACTTTACATAGCTAACCTGCTAGCCGCCGTGTTCCAAATAGGAAGTGATCATGAGTGCACTTCTGGCTCCATCGACTGGCTCCATTTCACTTTACATTGGAAATCTGTGGCCCCTCTCTCTGTAACTGCTGCTGTCAGCCTCGTCATTTTGGTCTTAAAATGTTCGTATTAACCTGCTCTAGATGATCCTGATGTTTATATTTCGTTATTTTGTCCATGATTCAAGATATGAACATTAATAACAGACCAATCAGGCGCCTTCTTTCCCTGAGGTAGCTCCTGCTAAGGTTAGCCTCGCTCTGGATTGGCTTTTGGTTGTTATGATACTCGCGGCCGAAATTCCAAATATGAAACTTGGCTCCAAATTTGCCCCTATAACTGCTCTAGCCTCGGTGAACTTCATTTGACTGCAGCTGAACGCTATGGGTGACGTCACACTCACTTAGTCCACTTCTTTATACAGTCCATGGTTTCAGGCTTATTTATTGCTGAAATAAACAAAGCCCTCTACAGTGAAACGGGGGTCACCTCCTCACAGATCTGACCTGTAACTTGTAACTTGTAAATACTCTATCTAGAAGCATTCAGTCACCATATTTCAACCCTTATTTGGTTAAAAATGTCTTTAAAAAATCTCAATATACAATAATAATTTTTGACTGTTGACTATTAAAATGATGATTATTTCTGATTATCAGTGTGGAGTATGTTTTTCATGCCAAAACATCTTCACATGATTAAAAGCTCAAAACCGTCAGCATAATATGACCTTCACATTTGATCAATGTTGCTAATACTTTTTGAAATCAATTATGAAAACGTTTCATGTACCTCCTGTAAAACCCTCACCGTGATAGAGCTCAACACTGAGTAAAAAAAAAGTTAATTTTCCATTCATTTTTCCCATAGACTTTTAAAAAAATTCAAATATTATGAGTTCGAAGCCACTGTGGAGACTAACCAGCTACGTGGTAACTAACATCCATAATACGGTCAATTTAAGGCCAAAAAGCAAAATTAAAACACAAAATTGAAACGTGTGGTCATTAGTTACCACGTAGCTGATTAACCCTGAGAAAACATGGAAACTTTTAATCAATTTTTTTTTTTTTTGGAAAGTCTATGGGAAAAATGAATGAGAAATTTAGCTCCAGAACCGGGGAGGGGGGGTGGACGATCACTTTTGATCGGTCCCCATAGGTCCTCATACTGTGGTTTGCAATCACAAACCTGCACACATACATCTATCATAAGTAGAGAGAAGTAGAGAAGTAGAGATTTTTTCATGGATGATGCCCATACTGATTGTTTAGAATACAAAGCAACCAATGGCCGATTAGCTCTGCTGATATTTTTGGGCTGATATGTAAGGCCAATTTTGATTATTTTCTCCAAATTATGTAATTTAAATTGACGACAAACTCACCCACAGCCCCTTTTTTACCACACACCTATAAGAGAACTGTGTAATCATGTTTTGTGCAGTTATCTCTTCGTATTAAAGTGTTAATATAAAGCTTTGTGTGTATTTTTAGGCAGCAGTTCGACCAAAACAAAATATCGGCCTATGCTGGAGATTTAAGGCCGATAGCTAATAAATACAAATATCTATCTCTAACCATAAGCTCTTCATATATTCTGTTTCTTGACTGTTGTTTAAGGGCTGTTTGAAGGCATTGCTGCTGTGAATACCTTATCCATCAACTAAGAGAGACTCATAGGAGAAGCAGAGGGAGGAAAGTGAGATATTTGTGTTAAAAAGCCATAGAACTGGAGTCAAGCCAAGTTCACATTGATATAGTAACATGCTAGTGGGATAGTGGGAGTTCGTGTACTGCAAAAATTCAATATCTAGCCCAACTTGGATTCAAAATATTAATATGGATTTGAGTGGTTTTGTCAAGGATACGTTTAACGGTTTATATGATGTAGATATAATATTTCACTGATCATAACATAATTTATCTAGAAAAAAGAAATACACTTGCTCACAGGGCAAGTCAAATTTCCTTACTCCATTTGCAAAAAGTAGAAAAGATAAAATAAAATAAATAAATAAATAAATAAAACAAGTCATACTAGATCCAAGAAAAGAAACTTAGAAAATAACTAACCTACTGAAATTAAAGGTGCATTGTGTAACTTTTCTGGTTTAGGGTTGTTTCCATGGAGATTTTTGTCTGGAATATTCTACAGTATGGCATTAAATGTAACTAACTCCAAGAACACGAGCAAGCGACACCACCAGGACCACAAAGTAAGATCTATGGAGAGGCGACCCTGCTCATAGTAAGAATCCATGTTTTATAATGGATTTCTAGCAATAAAAAACACGTATAAATACCTATAAATAAACACAAGGTCGATAGGTTTAATGTATTCCAGGTAAAGTGATAACATCTCCATGGAGACAAGCAAGTGGCTGACCCTCAGACAGAAAAGTTACATAGCACACCTTTAAGATTAATCTTCTGAATTCCAGCCATTCTGAACTTGCCTATTCGTTTCAGTGTATATGTGTTACCTCTGTTGGAGATGTAGTGTTTGCTGGGGGTGGTGAAGCCGCGGCTGCCCTGGCTGTTCACGGCTGCCACTCTGAACTGGTACCAGCGCTGGGACCTCAGATCTGACAGAAGCACGTCCTCCGAGAGGGTCTGGGGATAAAACAAGAGAAGGCAAGTGAGGAAGGGAAAACAGTTCTTGCCTATTTTCTCCAAGATACAAATCCGCTGGGTTTCAGACGACATCACAACAGTCTACGGGTCAATAATATTTAATACAGATAAGGGGCAGCTTATTGTTAAAATGCAGATTTTTGCTGTAATTCAGTGAGTTCTACGGTACAGTCACTAATATAAATGATCAAGATTTGTGAATCTACTTACAATATAATAAACAGGAAACACTGGCTCTTGCCCCCCATCTGGGAGTATGACATCATCACATTCTAGAAGCTGAAAATCACCAACAGAGCCGGACAAAAGAAATCACAGGCTGCGTCCGAATGTCAACCCTAGTCCCACACTCTTTAGTGGACTATATAGTGCCCTCATTCACAGAGTGATTTGGACACGAAGCTCACTACATTAGGGTCATGTGACTCAGGCGTTTGGGTGAACAAAAGTCCGCTAAACTCGATTTCTGTCATAAATAATGATCAGATTCGACTGGCACACAAGCATTTATGAACTAATAATAACCATACATGTTTTGTCAAGCTGGATCTCTTTTTTTTTTTTATCTGAGATGTGGAAATTATCGCTCTGTTAAGATCCAGCTAAGGTAAGCGGCTAACACTAGCAACTTTATACAGCAACGGTTTCTGAGTGTTTTATTCATAATCAGTGTTTTGTCTAGTTATTCTATCTGCTTTTTGTGTCCAGTTAAAGTCTTGTCACTGCACTGATGTTTTTCCAACTCACGCAATGCATTGTGGTCTATATTGACCGGTCTAGTGACCACCAATGCCCACTGCTTTCAAGATGCATTGTGGGAAATTTTGAGTGCACTATTTTCTCACCAACTGGACATTCGGACATCACTAAAAAAGGGCGTGACCCCTAAATAGTGCCCTAACTAGGGAATAGTGTGGACATTTGGACACAGCCACAGTTTTCTAGAGCCTTGATCACTATTTTGATTTGATTACAAGTCATATAGTTAGTGTCTTTATATTGACATTAAGAAGTAACTAAAGCCATATGCCGATCCTGAGAGTTTAAACTTCACTGTGATTGGGTGAATCCAGTTGTCACTCAATAGAAGCATAGACTGAAGCAGAAGACTGACCAATAGGAGAAGTGGGTTGAGGAAAGCGTGTGTGTTTCAGCTTTAGAACTGATTTAAACAGAGAATCAGTGAAATGACCGTGGTTGTGGGATTATTGGCTGCCTCATTTCCATCCATCTGATATAACATTAACAATGCCTTACACTTGTTTTGGTCCTAACAGGCTCTACAAAACCTCTCAAAGTGCCACACTGTAGTCACTATTCATTCACTATATGTAATATATCAGTCATCCATCTCAAAAGAAAATGGAATTCTGTCAATGTTGATACCAAGCCCCAGGGTCTAAGTATGGTCACCCATAGAAGTCAATGGGTCGTGCTCATGTCGCTAGTTTCGCATGTCGCTAGTTTAGCCTTTAGCGACTAGGTACATCTGGTCCTGTCCTGCCCATTGACCATGTGCAGTCGAGCTACCCCCCATGAGACTTTGCGTGATGAGAGTGAGCGGAGCAATGAGGCCGCGAAAGAGGCACGGGAATAATAAATAAATTATAAATTATATGTTTATGCTTCCAGGAGCTTCTGAACCATGTTCTAAACCTGCGGCTCATTCACATCGCTCACATGCTCGTTCGTGTCGTACCACGTGACCACTCTAACCAATCAGCGCTTGGGCTTAGCTAGAGCGGACATAGAGCATAGCCGAAGCTAACGTTTAAAAAGCAGAGAAAAAGATTATGATCTGAAAATAGGTAAAAATTGCCACAAAATTCGACCTTTGTGAAAGTTGTAGGTGCCCTGTCCAGCCGAACAGAGCAGTTTGTGATTACATTGTGCTCTATGAGAAAAATCCTTTCTGGGCAGGAGGGATTTTTTCGTTGTAGTACCAATGAATGGCCACTAATCCAACTCGAGACAGCTCTAAACTAGCAAAACCCTATCCAGTTATTTTAATAGATCCATGGTTGATACTCCTTACTGTAAACACTTGGAAGTGTTAACTTTCTGTGTTTTTAGCTCCTCCAATCCAGAAAAATATAAGGCAGTGAAGCTACTTGGATGGTGTGATGAAACTTATTCACGTTTTAAAACTTTTGTCCAGTCGACCATTCACTACACACTCAACAGAGGTAAGTTAGTGTTGTAGCCACAGCTGTCCTGGGGTAGACCAACAGAAGAGAGGCTGCCAATCTGCTCCACCAGCCCTTTCAACCACCGCCAATAACTCATTCACCACATACTTGGTAAGTTGGGTGAAGTGTCTTGCCTAAGGACACACCAACAGAGCTTGGTCTGAGTGGGAATCAATCGTATCTGAAATGGCTACATATAATAATAGTAACGGATTGTTTTAATA
>JACM01071847.1:0-35566 GCA_000787095.1 Periophthalmodon schlosseri
ATATATATATATTTATACACACACACAATATTTAAATATATACAAACAAGTGTAGAGTTGCAATTATCATTTATTAAACTGCCTTTGATGTAATAACTCATATGGACATTTACAGAAACAGATTTTATGTAATTATTTATTCTTAGTTTTTAAGATGTAGTTCAAGAAGCAGCACCCATTGTGTATCTGATTTTTATTTTAACTTGTTTCCATCATTTTAAATGGAAATAAGTGCACTTACCATGTACAAGAGGTGCCTGAGTTTCATTGATGGCTCTGTCAAAAAAACACACAAAACATAAATTTGAACATGTCACCTTTGCCTATACAAAGTAACACGAAATAATTGTGCGTACTGTTTACAAACATGGTGATTATCTGATCCTTAATGTTCATTTGATCATTTCCATTGATGTTTGAGTTGTTCTTGAATAATAGAGGAAGCATTCATTGAGCTACTCCCCAGTTCTTCCTGGCGTGTGGTGATAGCGGTATTCCTCACTGCTTAAGTCGACATTACAGACGGTTTATGGGTGCTGGGGTATCTGTTAATCTAACACAAATTTCAGGGCCCGAATCAGCGCTAATCCTACGACTAGCCTGATAAGTCCATGCACAAAGAGGTCCCACGTGTGGCTGTGGCAGAGTAAACACACACACACTCGCACACGCACGCACACACACGCGCATGTAGCCAAACAAACAAGTGTGCACGTACATACCCATAGGCTTCACAAAGAGGTCTAAAAATCAATACGGAAAATACCTTAAGAGCAGCACAAACTTTAGGGGATAATTTAAAGATTAACAGTTGAAGTGATGGATTAGATCTGAGTTAGAAAAACACTGGGATTAAGGAAGGCTAACAAACAATGACGAGGCAGAAGAATAGACTACATAAAAGTCAACAAATAGACAACAGATGTAATAACATAAAACATAAATATAATGTGCTCTTGTCTTGTGCGATCGTATGATAAAGGACAGCAAAAAGACAGCTTTAGGCATTATACTGATTAAAAATAATACAAATAGGGATGGTCCAATATTTTTTAGCTAATACCAATATCTAATATTTGTTAAAAACATCGGACCAGTAGGATATCTAGGGAAAACTCACCAGTATCGATACTGGCACTGATATATCGTCCATCCCTAAATAATACTTTTTTTTTTTTTTTCCATTGCCATTTGTTTATACGGCCAACAGGGAGCAAACATATCCATATGATTTGGTGCTATCTGGAATTCTGGGTTCAGTCCTGCAGCAAGCTGAATCTAATCTTTCAGTTGCTCCTTATTTTTTCATCGGCTCTTATTGTCCACTGGATTTGTCCAAAGCCCAAAGACAAGAAAAAAAATTGTATTAGTCTTTTGTCGAGGGGTGTTAGTCAGCCAACACAAGGTCAGATAACTGTCCACTTGCAACTTTCACAAATTTAATTCTGATTAAAAAACAAAAAAGCACGTTTTGTTTTTGATGCTGTGCTTTTTTATTTCTAAAACAAGTGTTTTCAGCTAGAATGAGTGGTGGGTGCACATCAGAGAATATCAGATCTTTTTTATTGGATAAATTGAGCTGCCAATGTTTCATTACAGGCTGAAAGTGACCTCTGTGATTGATGGTGACCTTTCATTTACTCAGTTGGACTCAAACTGAGTAACTGGCATCTTCATATAATCATAGTATTTTATAACTTAATATTATATAACCTAATCTACTAGTAAAATCGGCTGCTAATTACAAACTGATATTTTGTCCTAGCTGATCATCTCTGTAGTTAATGGACCAATAAAAGCATGGAAAATATAAGTTTCATGCCAGACTTGGTGCAATATTTCCAGGAAAACTGTAACATCTCCATGGAGACCAGCAGGGAACAGACATTTTTACAACATACCAGATTTTTCAGATTTGTCAATTTAGGCCTATAGATTGTGAATAGATTATCAGTTTTGTCCCTAAAATACTTTTATTTGTACTATCATTGCAATGACAAATAAAGAACAGCTCACACTAAATCCTAAAAATAATTTTACAACAAAATTTCATCTCAGAAAAATGCTGTTTTAATTTAAAAATAAATGCACACATTTTGTAGTATGTGATCAAAATATTTATGCTGAAGAAAACTGAAAAATGTTGGTATAGCAAATACTACTACACTACTTTTGCAGTATGTAAAGTGACAAGACATTTACACCTCATCTTACTGGATATACATCCTATATACTGTATATAGGATGTCTCTATTCAGTATGTACTCTCCCTTCTCTCTGATTGAGTCATGTGTTAAATCAGTTGGCGTTAGATTTTGGGTGCTCACATATTTGAATTAAATGATCAAAGTAAATCAAATTTCAAAAAATGTGCTAAAGCGATTGGAGCTGTAATTTACTTAGCCTTACCAATCCCTGAGCGTTCATTTCCTACGAGTTTGTTGTTGCTCTTTTCATTGTTAGTAAATGTTTCACTTGTCTTGCGTCGTGTTGATGAATGAGATTACTTACAGACAGACAGCAGCAAACAGAAACAGATAATTGCATTTGCACTTGGCTCTGATTAGAGGCTGCAGTGTAAGAGTGAGGGAGGTAAGCCTGCAGAGTTACACCAGATTAGGACATGTATCTGTGGGATAAGGTTAGTTAGTGCGACCCTTTGGACCTCACCTCACACCATCTGTCAGGACATCCCAAAGCCTGATACCCTGTACGCTGGATCTGGAAATAGGTCGCATTCATGGGATATAATATTTTTAACCTGCTCATACACTGTAATTTACACTTAAGATGGAGGGCAGGGTAGAATTCTGTTGTAGAATTGACCCTTTAAAAAACAAATTGCTATATCTCTGTAATATGTATGTAATTACTGAACTGATCCACATTAAAACAAACATCTGCCATCTACTGGTGAAAAAAAAAAAAATCAATAAACTTGCAGATGGTAGCTTTAAGTGTTCTGTCACTTTAAACATGTTTTTTTCGTACTGTACTTTTGTACTGTACTAATTGTAGTAGAAGCAAAAGTTTACCAGTTACAAATTTATTAGGCCAACACTATATATTTTTTATGCCCGGGTGTACTGCATCCTGTTCCAGGCCATATTATCATTATTAATAGGCCATCTGCAAATTGATAAAACTCAAACTTGTTGTGCCACATTATATTTATTTATTCATTTATTTTTATTTTATCTTTATTTAACCAGGAAGTCCCATTGACGTTCAAAATCTTTTACAAGAGAGACCTGGCCAAGGTAGCGGCCAACACAATCTCATCAGAAATTTAGTAGGCAATACTTCAATGCCTCTTCTCATTTTTCTTATCAGATCATTTTATGCACCTCACTGCTAATGGGAAGTCCCACCTGAGAGTAAGGTGCCGTACCACTGGCCGCTGCAGGACAATGGCTGGAGGGGTGCGGGCCGTGGAGCATGAGGTAAGTTCCTCTGTGTGTCTGCCCCCCTTTGTCCTGACGCTCACGGGAGGCCCTGTTAGTTTAGCCCCTAAGCTTTCCCCCGGACACACCAACGATGGGCTCAGAGATAGAGAGGTCTAAAAAAGACAGGAAGAGAAAAAGGACTAGAACATGTTAAAGAAATGAGGACAATAAGTATCTCTAAAGGGGGATACGTGTCAGACAAGATAGTAATAAGTTGAATACCCCTAAATGAGTGTATGATTACCATTTTACCATACACATTGTACAATATTACATTTGACATAAGCTTAAAGATAACTACTTATCATAATTCTCAATCAGTTTTCATCATATTTGAATCTTTTGACAGCAATTGTGAACCTGAAGCAGATTATATTAGAAATGCAATGCTCTGAACTGAACAGGTCAAAATGGACTTTGACTAAAATATTAAAGAAAACCATACATTTAAATCTAAATTCAGTGGCTTTGGATTAATCCTATACCTTATGGAAATATGTACCAAAAATAATAACTCACAAGAAAAAAATATAAGGTTTTAGAGTAAGCAAAAACTACAAGAGTTCTGTTGCAAATCGAAGAAAGCAAACTAGAGGAATTTTGAGTTGGCACTATGTATTTAGTAGTGGGACGAGACATGAGATTGGGTCCACAAGATCGAGACAAGATTTCTACATAATTTATAATAAATAAATTGTGCAGGTCTCATTTTATCCTCAATTTATTTCTAATTTATTTTATTTCATATTTCAATTGATGTCAACAGCCATTGTAGTACTGCTTTTTTGTCTGATCCATTTGTAAAGAGATAGAAAAAAAAATCTCAAACGATCTCTTCATGTGTGCACAATCTTGGCAATTTTATCTCTCACAAGATCTCATCCCGTCACAAGTACTGAATGTGTCAAGATAGGACCAGTGTCTTTTTGATAGGAGTCTACAGTCTCATTGTGTATTCATTCATATTTATACCATAATAAACTACTGGGATACTTTTTTTTTTCCAAGATTCTGAACAAAATCTCACAAATATTATCCAAATCATCCTGAAATCCTATTTCTGACATTATGGCCTGTATATTTGCTTGAGTCAGCACCTTAAAGGTTTTGTTTACACCTCAGATCAGATTTCTTAACTCACTGATTCCTCAACGAGACACCATTAAGACACAAAGAGACTCGGGATTAACAAGTTTAGCTTTTAAGGAGCATTGAGAAGTGCTTGTTATGCATTTCTCTGCTGGACTTAAAAACAGATTTAATACACCCACCATGATGCTGAGTGAGGACGACAGCCAACGCACAGAAGCTGCTCCATTGGCAACATAAACAAACAGTGAGAAGTGGAAGAAGTGACATGTGCAAGTAAACAACTCAAAGAAATGACAACTAACAGGTAGCATGAGCAGAGTTCACATTTAGGAGGTTAGTCTCCCTGTCTTAGGGTAATGCAAATGAAGGTTTTATAATGTGGGACATATTTTGAAATTCTCTTCTGGTCTGAACGAGAAAAATGGATTTGCAAGAGTTTGCCATATACATTTTATTGCCAGAAATCTTGAGTCTTGAAAATTTTAGGACGGAGCAAGAAAGCTGATGAAAATAAAACTTACAATATAGCCTTTGAAAGAGAAATATAGATGGATATACTAGATGTATTTGTACTTTTGTTAAATATTTTACTGTACTTTTTTTTTTTTTTTTTACAATACATGAATCAAGAACTATCAACTGCACAAACAAAAACTTACATTTAGCTCCCTCATTCTTTACATTTACATATACAATACAATTTCTAATTCCCCATGACTTTTTTTTCGTAACGTCAATATATAGATGTGTGTGTACAAGCTGTGTTTTGATTCTTCTATATGTCTGTAGACTAGTTATACCAAATATGACAATGAAATGTGAAGACTATGATGCATCAAAACCTGACAAAGAGCATTCAGACAGAAACAAACTAGTTAATGGGGGTATGACAGGTCGGGACATTGTTGGTGGACATGCCTGTGGACCATGGGATGAGGGGGGAGGAGGGGGGAGAGGGGTGCGGGTGCATACAGGGGATTTGTACAGAGGGGGCAGTGGTACTCAGAGCTGCACTCTCACAGACACACAGCAGCCTTCCTCTGTATCAGTCCAACCGTACTTTAGTCCAGAGTGTGTGAGGGGTGTTCAACGGGACCCCAACCACCACCAAACTCCACCTTTATGACAAACGGTAAGAGTACTTTTCTAATTTACCCACTTTATCTCAGTCTCCTGGTCTCATGTCTCTCTGAGTGTGGCATTTTTGGGGCTGGCTTTTTGCCTGGTCCAGACTGAGGCCTCCACCACTGCCCTGTCACTGTTTGCTTTTCTTTTTTACAATCCATTTGAAACGACAGGGGGCAAAACTAATGAGCAGAGGCCAAGCTGGGCCACTATAGTCAAAGGTGGATTTTTAATTACAAGCTTCTCTTAATGATAACTATTAAATGTGAAGGGATGTAATTAGTATTGTCGGGCGAAACCACTCGGCGCTTCGACATCTTTCTTTGATGTAGTACACACAGTAAAAATCCTATAGTTCTAAAAAACAGTTTTATCATGTGACAACTTTTGGTTTGTTAAGTTTTGTTAAAAGTGTTTCATCTACATTATAGGGTGAAAAAGACATACAATATTATAACTAAAGTAAAATCTTATAGCTAAGTATTCATTCTTTTATTATCTTACTTATCTGACTAAAAGTATACTAGCTATAATCTTTATTATGATGCTACTATCTCCCTTATTGTGAGTGCTGAAGTGTATGGTTACTCTCTAATGAGTTTCATACAAGCAAATGACATGTAGAACAAAAGATTTGGAGATTTTGGTTTAAAAAAAAAAGAAGCTAAACTTGCCAGCTTGTATAATGAAGTGTAAGATTATTCTACAACTGTCTTGGTTTTATTTTTCAAAAAAATCAGATAGCAATATAAACACTACGTACCATTTAATAGCAATGGCATCTTAACAGATGCTAAAATTGTCTAAAACTCCATAAACCTTTAATTCATCAGATAACAATATGATTATGACAGTTAGGTGTACTGAAGCCTCTTCCATAGTAGTAAAAGAGGCCTTAATTTGCTGTAAGTAGATTTTGTGAGCTGGTGGGGCATTGTCTGCTCCTGTGTTGGACATTCTCATGGAGGTGATTGTCGTGTGTTATCCAAAGGCACGTGGATGGGCAATGGGGGATGAGCTGCGTGTGAGTGTCCCAAAATACATGTATATTGTCTAACAAAAATTAACAATGTAATAGTTAAACCCTGTACCAGTATTTTACTATGACTATATTAGTTAAGAATAATGAAAAGATACAGACTTCTGTGCATTGCAACATGTTATGCTTCAAGTACAAGAGGATAATACTTTCTCATTGTGTCAAACCCCTTCTAAATAGATGAGCTGGTTTATGCCTAAACTTTGATTGTGTTATCTTTATTCAAATCACTCTTATCTCTGTAGCCAGGGCCACCATTAGCATTATTATTATTTTTTTCTACATAACTTTGACTTCTCTTTGTTCAGCTTTAGGAAAGAGGAGCCCAGGACACAGGCAGGGATCAGAGTGTCTATGAGCTGCGCTGAGGCGGAGCAGTGGACCTGCTGTCGACCCTGAGCCAGGACCAGCCCTGACTAAGCTCCAGAACAGGCATCATGTCGTCCCCCTCACTGCCCATGCCCTCGCTGCCCCCCAGCCCTTTGGCAATGGAGTACCTCAACGATTTTGACCTGCTCAAGTTTGAGGTGAAATCGGACACTCCTCCTCTGTCTTCTCAATGCTCCTACTCAAAGTCAGGCCTATCCCATGACCCCTCCAGCTCACCGTACACAGGACACCCTCCACAGGACTCCAGTCTCAGCTCTAGCCCATACAACTCTCTGCCCCCCTCGCCCACACTGAGTGATGCCCACCCCCCACCCTCTGGGGCCTCCTCTCTGTCCTCCTCATCCTCCTCCATCTCCTTCCCTCTGTCCCTGTCCAGTGGTTTCTCCTCGGGGCTGGGCTCAGCGGCTCAGGGCACCGTGGAGGGCAGTCCTTCCCATGTGGCAGCTCAGGGTCCCACTCCGGCCTCTCTGGAGGACCTCATCTGGCTGGCTGCGCCGCCGGCGCCGCTTGGAGTCTGGAGGCCCTCATCTGGCTGGCTGCGCGCCAGCAGCAGTTTGGAGGAGAGGTGACCGGCCCAGCCACCCTGCTAGGGGCCCTGGGGGGAGTCCCTGAGCGAGGGGACAGGGAGCGGGGGCCCGTCAATGGGTTTCTGGGATGTGAGGACGCTGTGGAGGCTCTGCTCAACTCTGCTGCTGCAGCCGTCAGCTCACAGGTAAATGCCCTCAGTGTTCCAGGATCTACCATTTAAAAAAGTAAAGCATACATAAAAAACACTGCTAATAGCTGATATTTGCCAAAAGGTGCAAGGTTTTCCTGAGTTGTTAGACACAGACATATTTTTCCTCACTTGGTGGGAATTCACTAACTCAAGTGTGATACCAAAATTATGTTTAACACATTTTTGATAAATTAACACTGTTGCCAATGGCTTTGACCCATAACACTGAATGTGCAAAACTACACATCATGTCACTGTCAATAAGAGTAACTATACTAGACTGAGAGTGTGTTTGTGTTTCAGTTCCCAGGCCTGTCTCAGAGCTCCAGCAGCAACATGGGGGACTCGAGCAGTGACAGTGGGGCAGACATGTCGTGTGGTAAAGCGGCTGACATGTGCCACCGCCCGCTGGTCTTCCTCTCCTCCGCCCCCCAGTCTCTCAGTGGGGCAGGTCCCGGGACAGGACCGTACCCCCAGCCCCTCAGTCCACAGGGCAGGCTACACCATCACCAGCACCACCCACACCACCCCATGCACCATCAACATCATCCGCAGGTCAGCCAGGTAAGACACAGACAACTGAGCCCAACAACAAAGGCAGCAAAATTAAAGTTAGATCAATTTAAATAGCACAGAGAAAACAGCAAAGCTCAAAATAACAATTAGATTGGAAATAGTGGTCAAAAGAGAGAGGAGGCTGTATGACATAACATCATCTAAATAAACTGAACCATTACAGACTCAATTAAAATACATTAGAAGACTTAATATTTGAAAATAAAATGCTCTCTTTGTGAAACTAAACAAAATGTATTGAAACATAATTCAACCCAGTGCTTGGGATTAGTTACATTGTCGGACATTAATCTTTGAAGCAAATTGATAAATAATTAATCAAACCATTACCTCACCCAACGCTCTTTTAACAAAGTGCATTTTTAATTCCTGAACAATTGGCTCTCTCTTGGGAGCCTTTTGTACGGTTTTAATTAAACATTTTGAATAGTGTTGGGGACAATGGGATGTCTGCTCACAGAGTGAACAGTGGATAAGATTATGATAATATCTGCTATTATTGCTGTGTGTAATCCTGATAACTGTCACCCACACTTAGTCAGATTACAGCACAGATTATGGACATGTGGTGCTCCAACGTGGCCCCTGACACACAGACAACCTCACACGTCCCATATGATAAATCACAAGTACAACATTCACTACATGTAGGCCTATGAGAGATTCATTAGGCTAACTATCTAAGCTCTAATGCCTATCAATACCGACCAATCAAATCTAAAGTCAAGTAAACAAATTAACAGAAGAGATAGGTTTAAGTCTAAACTAAGTTGCAAAACTTTGCTTGGGTAGCTTTGTGATTTGGCAGGTTTTTATGCCTGTGACTAGAGAAGTCATTGTGGGTGACAGTGGCTCAGCTGGTTGGCAGTTTAATCCCAGCTTCAGCCAGTGCATATGTGTTCTTGAGCAAGACACTATCTAACCTGCCTATGTAGGAATGTGATGTGTGAGTGAGTAGTAAGTAGTGGTTGTAGATGCCATTAGAGCAGATTGGCAGTCAGTCTGCCTCAGGGCTTCTGTGTCCATGGGAGAAGCATACCAACGGTGAGTGTGAGAGGTGAATGAATAATGCAAAGTAAACCGTCAGTGACTGTCCAAATACAACAACATTAAAAAGAAACACTGTATAGTGTCTTGCCCAGGACTTTGATCTAGCTACCGTCCAGTAGGGTGGGCAATCACTCAACTCACTATGCCACTTCTGCCCAATCGTTCCCTTAAAATGACAGAGTTCTCTACGTTCTGGGTAGTTCTAAGATATTTTGTTTTAAAGTTCTGACCACTTACAGCACAATGGAATGGGAAATGTACCTAATGTTTTTTGGCCATAAAAATGTAAACCAAACTCTACAAAATATTGATAAAATTTACAGATGGTATAGAAGAACAAGAATATATAAGTAACTTGACAAAAACATCAGCTAGAACCCTAACTCCAAATGGATGTAATGACACAATCATGTAAAAAACAAACAAACAAACAAACAAACAAACACAGAAATACCACTTTTAAATCACTGCCTTGATGTCAACACCAGGGGCCTGTCATTTTGCTTGTCACATCCACCATTAACAAATAACAGCATATTCTCCGCCTGTGTCCCCATCTGTTCTCAGTGCGGGGTGAACGAGCGCTTCTCTGATGAGCAGCTGGTGAGTCTGTCAGTGCGGGAGTTGAACCGTCACCTGCGCGGTGTAAGTAAAGAAGAGGTGGTGAGGCTCAAACAGAAGCGGCGCACACTCAAGAACCGTGGCTACGCTCAGTCCTGCCGCTACAAACGCCTACAGCACAGGCACGCGCTGGAGTCGGAGAAACACGTGCTCACACAACAGGTACAACACTATGTAGAAGTGTGTAGTAGTCTTTATACTAAAGAAAAAAAATCGAAATTCAAAAACAAAAATACAAGTACCCTTTTTGCCAATTCAGATTACAAAATGTGCTGACCTGTAGAAGCAGCAGTGAGTAGCCTATGTCTGATTTCATGGTATCATTTCTTTCTGCACCTGCTTACTGAGGCTATTTCGGCTACATCCAACCATAGAAAAAAAAACCCCATTGTATTCACACTTCTCATTTGAACATTACAAACCCGTAGAAGGATGTCCTATTTTTGTGAGTGTAGTAGTTGTATCCTCTTTTTCCAAATTGTATTAAAATAAGTAACCTATCATCTGACAGTATCCACATCATCTGACCACATTACTATGCCAATACATTTTCTCATATACAAATCCCATCTGATAAAATACTCTTGCTTCTCATACCTCATACAAGGATGGACACATAATGTTTCACCTTATCATCTTGAAGCTGCTTCTCACTCTTCTCAATCATAACCATCATATTAAGCTTTACATGTGAGATTGGGCACCTAATATAGCCCCTATGGCCAAGGACAAGCTGTACAAACAACCATTAAGTGCATTATAACCTCTAGAAACTCTTTATAACCTCTTTAGCAATATCTCATGAATAATGCAGTTGTAGTATATAATATATAATATATAATATATAGTATATATATTTTTAAACATAATGCAGCCACAAGCTAAACAGTCTTCATCTGCAGCTGGAGCAGCTTCAGTGTGAGCTGACCAGGGTCCTGAGGGAGAGGGACACCTACAAAGCTCGCTATGAGAAGCTCCTGGGCACCACCCACACAAGCAACAGTGACGCCCCTCCTACCCGCCCCAGTAACCCTCCCTCACCACCTCCGGACTACTTCCTCTGAGCTCAACCCACACCATCAGAGTGAACAAGATCAGAGCCAAGACCAGCCAACTCACTCAACAGGTTGTGTTCACATGACTACACAATATTCTAGTTTAATATTGAGGTGACGGGCAGTTCTGAATTCTACAGAACAATTCGCCCCCTCACCATCATAGTGCAAATATCTTTTCTGTGATGGGCTAATCAACATGAAAGAAAACACAAACTTTAACATCTTCTGTCAGCACCAAATTTACAACTAGGTGCTGGCACCATGCATTATGAATGACTTTTGAAAAGTAATCTGGTTAGATGATTGTGGATTTTTGGTTCAAATATTTCATTCAAAAAACATCATTATTAAATGCTAGCACGTGAACGCAACCTATAATGAAAATCTGGCAATGGGTGTGTCTGACCAGAAGATACACTGGCAGGTTACAACTGTGAAAACCACCTCCGAGTGTCTATTCTGAGATATGGACTGATACAGACTTGGCTATAGGCTGCTTATTGAACTTACTTAACTGTGAATGACGGTTGCACATTTGGTTCCTTGTAATACTTGTGCAATGATGACAATCCTATGCTTTTAAAGGGGCTTTATCTTGTTTTAACACAGGTATACAGTTTTACTAGTCCTTTATATTATCCATAACATCTATGCAATATAGACATGAAATGCACTTAAATTCAACACTTAAGGCGCAACACTTCAGGTGAATTCAGTGAGATTTTCTTCCTTCAGTGTCTCGCCTTGTTCGCCTATAAATGAGAGGCCTGGTTTAAAGTGTAGTTTTGTTTTTACAATAAGCTGCTAACGCTCTGAGGTCTTAGTGGTGCAGTGGTGCTGATGTGGGGTGGTATCTGGGCTTGTATCCACATCGTGCAGTTGTATTTGCCAGCTAACATTTCACAGTTGCCTACCAAAAAAGCATGTTGAAGCTCACCAGGATTTGTTCTTCTTTGTAAGAATAATCATAGATAAAAGAATGTATAAGGACCTCTTTTTGGGGACCTCCAGTGATTGTGCTAAATAAATGATAGGATACTGATTTGATGTTGTACAAACCTTGAAAATGTACCTTTTACTAGTTGGAAGTGGTGACTTGCTTGAAGTGGAGATGGTTGTCCGCTCAACTACTGCCAACCGCTGGTAAAGGAGACACATATTGCAAAATTAGGTGATAGTGTCCATGGAAATCAAGCTGGCCTATGTCACCTATATGCAATGAGCAGCACCACAGGGCGGGTCACTGTGGACTGAACACTGTGGGCTATGCAAAGTGAGGATGCAGGGAAACTAATGCAAAAATACATTCTTCATGGAGAGTTTTTGACTGTCCTATGAACTCATTGCCAGGGTTAAAACAGAGATATTTATTTTGTTTGAGTGTAGGTTCAGTACATTGTTCTTTTATTTATTTACTTATTTATTCAGTATTTATTATTTGTTTATGTACAACTCTGATAATTGGACTGGGTTTATTTCACTACTTGGGTGTATTTTTACATTCTTACAGTTGATTATCAAGTGTTGATTTATCAATTGTAATTAGGTTTACACGATGGACACTCTGATGCTTCTCTTGTAGTGTGGTATATGAAATAAACAGTACTTGACCAACTCCCATGTGGCTCCTGAGTGTTTTGTTCAACCTTTTAAAAAAGGTTTTAACCTCTGCCTCTTTTCCATTCAGTCAACCTCACAATTTTAGTCTTCCGCTGGCTTTTTGACCACACGACGCAGTGCCATGCTTAGCTCCCTGCATATTATCTGTGTGTCCCTCTTCTATAGTGAGGCAGTGACCCTGGGTGTGTGGTGTTTGGGATGACCTCATCTCCAGCTTTACCTCCCTCTCTCTCTGTCTCTCTCTGGCCCGGTATAATGGACCAGGATTAGGGCTATAATAGCGTCCAGGCTGCGCACTGCCGGAGTCTATTGTAGCTTTGTGTGGGAGGGACCCAACCAGCGCTGCTCTCTCTGCTCACGACCACACTCACATACTGACAGAAAACATTCTCAAATGGATCTGCAAGTAGAAAAGACTTGATTAAATTAAATGTAGCCTAAATGAGCCAACTAAAACAAGGGTTGTAAATATTACGACAAAAGAAAAGAAAAAAAGTTAGACAGGCAAACATAGCAGGTGCGTGCTGTGGTTTCTATTTTTGTAGGAATACACAAGTGGCACATTATAACAATTATCCTCGAAGGACGGGCACCCTTTCTACTCATAAACAAAGCCAATTAGTGACAGGAAGGGTGGTGTTATACCGCGCCCTAGTGGTCATTGAGGGCATGGCCGTCAAGTGGTCAATGAGTTTCTTGACACGAACAGACAGTCTCTTGCCATCAGTTCACTCCATAAAATCCATCCGGTGCCTGCATTAAAAGTTAAAACTAAATTATTATAGGCTATAGTTCTTGTTCCCCCCTCTGTAATAAAAATAAACATTTTTTAGACAGGTTAGTGAGTCCTTAAACCAATCCCAATAGAAAACATATTAGGCAAAACAAACTACAACGCCCATAAACAACAGGCTACACAGCAATAATGGGTGGATAAAATATAGCTATCATGTGAGGAAACTAGAAAAGAAGGGAGTGACTAAAAGAGAGAGCGAGTGTGTGAGAGAGAAAGGGCGCAAAGAGAAAGGAGGGACAGAGGAAAAAGATACGTCGCTTACTTGAGTATTTCCGAGCGCCTCGCCACAGGTGAGCCAGCATGGCGGGCAGTTTGGGGTCCACCAAGTGAGTGGGTGGGGCTGATAGACTGTGAAGTGTGGGAGGGTGGATCGTCCCATTTTTTCTTTTTTCTTTTTTCATTTTCCCTTCTTCTCTGTGGGATTTTTCACGAGGACCACTTCCTCAATTTCAGTTTTCAGATGCCGACAGATGTGCCAGAGGAAGACAGACTCTGCACCAATGAGGACAAGACAAAGGTATGGTTCAAAAAGAGCGCACTATCTTAACCTGCTTTACTTGCCTTGTGCGTCCAATTAACAATCAGATCTGTGTCTCAGGCCGTTGTGTGTGTTATTAGTGAGAGATTTCGTAATGTAAGAATAGTTCTGTTAGGACTAGATATAGGCATGGCAGTACTTCACTAATAGCTTAAAGGAAACTATATGCCCCTACACATTTTACTGTACATTTTAGGCTTCTTGATTGATCATGTCTAATTAAGGGTTTAGACAATAACCGACATTTTTCTTTATAACATGTACTTGACAAAAGGATTTAAATGAAGAATACCATAGTGCCATCATAGTCTCAAAAGAAATCACGCTGCAGAGAATGGGAATGGGGGTGTCCTCCTGGATGACAAAATCCTTGCAAGAAGATGACTCAGTAACCCGCTGAATCCAAATTTACCACACTGTGCAAATGTCTTTTTTTTTTTTTTTTTACTCAAAATGACAAATATGTCATGATGTAATATAGACTATTAGAACAGGGTAATCCCCTGATCTTGTAATTGTATGACTTGTCAAAAAGTGTACTTTAGCTTTCTAATGGGCTTACACCGATTATGCAGATATGACTGATGTGCTCGGAGCTTGAAATTGTTGCTGTCTTTGCAGACATAGGCTCATTATTTTAGGTCAGGTGTTTCTTTCTTTAATGCCCACCAGCTTGTGTCTAAGCGATGCCTCCCTAACCCCAGCAGCCGATATCAAGCACTTTTTTTGTCACTGAGATTGAGAATCTGGTTTAACAGGAGAATCCTGGTACCAGAGGGGGCCCTATAGTACATGTTTTCTTGTATTTCTTTTCCCCACTGAGGCAGTTGTAGATCCTGCGATAGCAGACACTAATATCTCTAATCACAGGTCAACATTTTGGAGTTGTTAGAATGTTTGTACACACGTGTTGCTGAGTAAAACATTTATGAGAATAAACATGGCCATCTAATATTTTTCAGGTTTCGTAATCTAAACTAAACTAATCCCCAGTCACGCTTTGGACATAAAAATAATGTCATACAGAGCTTTGTCACTTGTCTTGATGTTTGGTTGAGTCTCTTCTCATCGCCTCCCCAGTGTGAGAGCATGACTCTGTCCAGCACCCCAACTGTCCGCAGAGGAAGCACCCCTCTGCCCATAAAGCACCAGCTCAGACGTGAGGAGGCGGTCCATGATGACGCAGACTGGGCCTCGGGTGCAGCGGGTCCCTCGGCCTCTCCGGTCCGGTTCAGCCCGGCCTTAGATGACTCTCTGACCATCACAGTGGAGGGCAGGTCCGGCTGCGGCCCACTGAGGATCGCTCTACTCGGGCAGAATGGGGTGGGGAAGTCCTCTCTCGCCATGGCCCTGGCTGGAGACATGGACAGAACTGCATCTGTGGATTCTGATGGTACAAAACTTATAGATGTTGCTGTGTTATAACTACACTATGTAGATCAGAGCCAAGACCATGTTGACACAGTTACAAGATTTTTATAGACCAGACTACAGTTAAGACTAAATTTATGGCACTAAACAATGTCCCAAATGCAGCCAAAAAGGAATATGATCAAAATCTTGAATTGACCAAGACCAAAGTCAGAACTTGAACCATCTTGACGTGAATTTGTGGTGAGATATGGAGAGTGGATGAATAACAAGAAAGCCGTATTATAAAGAACCTAAGGTTCTATGCTAATTTCCAAATTTGGATTTTGTCAAATTTAAAATTATTTTAAAGTGGAAAGTGTGAAAACTATAATGACTGCTATAAATAATTTTAGCATATTTGAGCAGTATATTTACTACAATGAGGTAAAGTGCTTTAAATGCCCAAGGTGGAAGTGAAACTTGACCATTAACTTAACTTAAAAGCTCTAAAAATGTCCCATAATATGAGGAGGGTCTTGATAACAGTAACAAACTCTAATTCTACAAACCTGCTATCCCTGTTGCAATATCATGATATAGTCTTGAAATGAGCCTGAGGCAATCCCAGTGAGTTGCGAGTACATGTAAGTGAATTGCAGCACCCATCTTCCCAGTGTGAGCCTAACTCTGCTCTGTGTGTGCCCAGGGGAGGGTTATGTGCGCACAGTCACAGTCGATGATGAGGACAGCACCATCGTTATCTATGACAACTGGAGACAGGTGAGCCAAACAACACTTCCCTGCTGTTCCCTCCTTACAGCTAGAGTTCTAACTCAGTAATAGGGCTGTCAACGTCATGGTAATTGTGGGAAATATTATTGTGATTATTGACCCAGAGAACAACTAACTATTTGATTTCTTCTAAGAGGGTGGTGGCTCAGGTGACTTTTCACTGACAAAATTACAGTATATTGTTATAATGGTTGTGTCTATTGGAGTGGACAATATCACAAAATTAATAATATGATTTTATGGTCACAATTCATGAACACAAAGTAGCTTTATAGCCTACTGTTTTAAGAAGTTACTTTAAATATTTCCTTCCTCTGATCGTCTCAGGGATCAGATCACGATTTGATATTTAATAAACAGCATATTACTCAGCCCTTGGAGTTTGTAGTAGTTTTGTTTTTTGGCTTTGAAAAAGAAATGTAGCCTCGAGGGGGCACCACAGTTTCCACTATTAATGGGAAATAGTGTTATCTATATTACATCTGTTACATTCTTCAAGAAAATATACATAGCAACACCATAGTTTTAAACAAAGTATTTGACATTTTTTTCTGTCTCAGCTTTTCCCTTTCGAGGTTGCCACACAAATCGTCTACCCCCTAGTGTGCAGTGATTTGCACACTAATTTGGCATTTGACCATTTCCAATGGAGTCCCAGTGGCTATTTTGCATTCCTCACAAATGGAGTGTTATAATATTGACTGCACTGGATAGTCCAAGATATGTAGAGTAATATGTGGGGAAAAGGGGATTTTGGTTACCTTTTTTTTCTGCCTCCTAGCACGTTAAGATTTGCATATAGATTGGGCGTAGATTTTTCTGTGGAGAAATTATGTCCAATATTTCTTCCTCAAAATGCTATTACAGTAATACTCAGACTGTATTCTAAAGCTGTACATCAGTTACTTTAAAGCTGCACTATGTAACATTTTCTGGTTGAGGGTCTGCTACGTGCTTATCACCATGAAGATGTTATCGCTAGGCCAAGTTACAGGTCAGATTTGTGGAGAGGCGAGCCCACTCACAGTAAGAATGCATGTTTTTCTTGGTATTTTTTTGCAATAAAAACACCTGTAATTTAATAAATGTGAGATAAATAAGTTTAATGCAAAGCAACAACATCTCCATAGAGTTACATAGTGTACCTTTTAAATGGATTTTTACACATTGTTTTCTATCCTAAAGTCTACTTATACTGGCTAAAAATGTATCATAATAGTACAAATTACAATGGACTGCATGTCATGTTTCATTTACATGGAGGCAATGCATGCAATGAACCCAAACAAAAAACTTAATTGCTAACATGCAGCATATTCTTTTCCCAGCCATGACTCATTTCTATTGTACTATATCTGCTCTGTATTTGATCAGTGTGTTCCATTGTTTGCACTAAAACAAACAAAAATAAATTGGCAGGGGCACGAGCGAAAGGCGAAAGGAGGACAATGGCTGTGCTGCATCTGCTCCTGGTTTGAGTGAGGAGGCTCATTATCAGCTTGTTTTGCACAGTTTTCCTTCTCGTCCCTGGAGTGTTCATCTGTGAAGGATGAGCAGCGCACAGAGCAGATGTGCCAAATGATGGATACACCTTTAGGTTCATGATGTATGGACAAATTTAACGCGCTCACAAAACTAGGGTTAGGAATCACAGGGTATCTCACCACTCAATACAAGAATACTCTGTACAGGGCTCAAAATACCAATAACAAAAAAATAACAAGTTAGACAGATTAGACAGACAGATTTTGATTTATTTGTCATATACAAGTTAACGCAAAGTCAACAATGCAATGACATGTTTGGATGAGAAGAACCTGTCAACTTGATAAAAAAACACTATATTAAGTATATTAAGATAAAAAGTACTTACACAGTTTCACATACATACCTACGTAAGAACATTTACACAACAAAATGGGTGCTTATTGCACACTGTGCTTGCACTGTAGTCATAAAGTGCTAGTACTCGCTTAAGGAGTCTGACAGTCTGAAGGCCGTTTCTTTTCTACAGATGACAAAATGTAATTCAGTGAAATATCCAATGTAACATTTATTAGTCAGTAGGTATATCTATAATTTGTCACATCCCCACACATATAACTTAGGCCTACACGTGTGCAGTTCATATGCACACATGCACATCAAGGCTGTTTTTGATGTAGACGGTGTGTGTTACTCTATAATGAGCTTCCTTTGTTGTGTGACAGACAGGAAGGTAGATATAGAGACTCCCTAGGGGGCTTGGCCTTATGTAATTGTACTCATAATGAACCAAAAGAAGGGGTTTTATGACTGACTCGGTTATTGTTTTTCATCACTTTCCAAAGCCATTGTACTTTTGTGCTTACCCTAAAGCTGGGTGATGTGGCAAAAATATCAAAATTTTCCCCTCCCTTTTCAATATGGTTTTATTGTGTTATTATTATCAACATTAATATTAATATCAATATTGTTTTTGGAACACAAACAAGAAAATGGTTGATTTCTCTGTCTCAATTAAAATATAATTAGTTACACAGCCCTAGACTTTACCCCATTCCAAAAACAAACTAAAGAGATGCTGGTTAGGACTGTGGTTTAATTTGACAAACTAATGGTTCTAAGGTCATACATTTGTCAGTAAAATTTATTTAATTGGGTTACATCCATAGTTTGGGAAGCCAAAATAAATATTCAAAACTTTCTGGTGGTGACCTCTGAAAAGAACATGCACAAGTACTGTACTTTTTTCACCTGACAATTCCAATAATATGTCTAAATGGATTCAAGATCTAAAATGACAATGCTTTTGTCGATGACAGTTTAATAATACACATCTATGACACTGCTACGGAAGGGTAGAACTGACAAATGTGGATTAAACATTTTTACGGGCTTTTTGGTTATTAGGAGAGTTAAAACATATGCATATTTTAACAACTTCAGTCTCACGTTCTAACGACATCAGTTCCTCATTTTATCCTAAAAAGTTTCACATTTCCATAGGCTGCATGGCACTCCAACTCTACCGACTTATAGGCCTACTGTAATAAGCTCCGGGCTTTCCTTTTAGATGTGCCTATGCACTTGCAGACCAGAGTGCACCTGCTTGTGCGTAACCAAAGGCGCATGTACACTTTTACAGGGTGTGGGTTGTTGTGGCATGTCGGTGTGCACTGTACCCAATGGTTGGTGGCATTGATCATAAAAGGTGATCTGTGCTTGCACATCTGTGTTGGTTCAACTTACAGTAACCAGCCACATTTCCTTTGTTTGGAGTGCGCTTGTGTGCCTGGACACTCCGATCTCAAGATGTCCCGTACAGCCACTGATTCCCTCCAGGCTTCCTCCTTTTTCCAAAGAGCACGCGTGGCTTCACTTGCATGGAGATGTTTGTTCAGGCATGGCATCTGTCAGATAGGCTATGATCATAAGAAGGCGCAGCACCGAAAAGAACCTGCACCTTTGTCCAGACTCCAGCGATTGTTCAGTTAGCCATGTTCCTTTTCCTCTAACACCCTGAGGCTATGTGTGGGCACCGTGGCTGGCTAGCTCCTTGGCATGCTGCATTTAGGTGTGTTGGGCACACGCACCCCGTGGTGCCCCTGCGTCCTCTGCAGAACAGAACTGCGCCCTCTGCAGAACAGAACAGTACTCTGCAGAACTCAAATTGCTCCAACCCCACATATGAGAAACATACTGTGTAAAAGCAGCATGTTTCTGAGCAAAATATGCAGCTCTGGATGCAAACAGCATGAATGAGTTTCAGGAAAAAGCTGGTCCTAAAATCAAAGATAAAGCAGAATCATGGGACGTCTTGGAGCGAGTGAGACCAAAGTGTCCTGGCACACACGCGTGCTTCAACTGTGCCAAGCGCAGCAATGCAGGATAAACACAAATATGCGCACGGACGACCCTTTCAACTTTATATGTTATGATCAGCCAATCATTGGGTAAAGTGCACAGTGTGCCTTTGGTTACGCACAGACAGATGCACTTTGAGTGCGCGCTCTGGATGTGCACTCTGGTTTCCAGGCACATTGGCACATCTAAAAGGAAGGCCCGGAGCTGAGTGTCTTGCCCCTATTCGGTACATTGGATATGAGCTTCATATGTTCGCGTAAAAAAAAAGGAAATTGAAGTCGTTATAACCTGTAATGATTACAATTTAATGAAAAAAATGTTTTCATTTTAACTTTTTACTTTTTCGTAATAATGAAAAAGCCGGCAAACGTTTAATCCACATTTGTCAGTTCTACTTGGCCGTACACTGCTACTGGCATCTTTAAGCTTGAAAACACAGCTTTCATCTCTAAGCACAATGGTGAATCAACCCACTATTCCTCTATGATAATGTGATATATACAATGGTTATGTAACATGTGTCTGTCTGTCTCAGGACCTGTCCATGCTGCAGTGTGAGGTTTGTGTGCTGGTGTTTTCGGTCACAGACAGACGAAGTTTCCACCGCACGGCTCAACTGCGACTGCTCCTTAGAGAGACCCAGCCCCAAACTCCCATAATCCTTGTGGGCAATAAGAGTGACCTAGTGAGGTCCAGAGAGGTTACAGCTCAAGGTAACAAGCCCCTATTCATCTATTTCTACACTGGTATTACAGTTTCTTGGTCATTTCATTTTTCATAATTATTTTTTATTTTTTTATTTACATGAAGTTAATTTATATTCCCTTATTATGTAATTAAAGGTTCTTCTGGGAGTTCATTCTTTACTGTCATTGGTTGAATTCACCTGTCACTCAGAGCCTTAAAAAGTTTGGCCAATAAAAGGAGCGAGTGGAGGAAAGTATGCATAGAGCTGCATTAAACAAAAAAAGCACTGAATCATGTGAAAGAAATCAGACTTACTTGAATTCATTGGGTTTTTTCTCTCTCCATGCTCAAAGGCAAAACGTTGTTGAGTCCTGTTTGAAAAACACGTCATAAACCTTATGTATTATGTATGCATTGTCATTATTGAGAAAATAGTTCATTTTAGATGTTATGGATATAAAATGGTTGCTGTATTTAGTGCACTGTTTGTTGTGTCTGAAATATGAATTGGTAAACTAATACAAGAATGTAGAATACAGAACACATTAATAGAGGTTGTTTGGGATAACCAATTTTATACACATGTAGACCATAGGGAAAACACATGGTTATTTTGTTAAATTTTGTTTATATTACCTAAATAACCACAGCCCTTGGTATTTGCTATTGGTGACCATTCAAATTGGGATTTTGTTTCAATTTCAATGATCTTAAATAATGACAGCCGGAATGATGCAGAGTACAGAGTTAAATTGAGGCTGCAGATTCTCTATCCCAGTGGAAATTGCGACCGGATTTTAAATGTTGCAAACTGAAATTACTACAGACATCAATTTTATTTTGCAGTGGGCTCCCGGGCTGGATGCATGGTTATTTTGTGGGTCCGAGCCTGAAAATTTGGGAACCCCACCTTATAAAAACAAGTCTTACTTACTACAGTTTGCACTAAGATATAACAAATGATACTAATGGAAATGTATTGTCATTTGCTGTTTTCAAGTGTAACGTGGGAGTGTAAAAGACCGCATAAACGAAAGCACTTACTGTGTGACCAAACACATTATTAACTTCAATTTATCTTCACCAGCCGGGATACAGTCTACCCCTAATGTTTCTCAAATGGTTACGTTTAACACCAGCAATGAATATTAAACATACTCAAAAACTATAAATTGGTTTTCTCTGCAGAGCTTCTTCATTTTGTTATACAACCATGCAAAATGATACTTACGTGCTGTGTTCATTTTTTATTTTGGCATTATAAGGTTGGCACTTCAAATCATCTGGCCCAGCATAGCCTGTGTGATTCACAGTAATTTACACTGGATGCTACCTTCTCCCAGCTTTATCCAGCCTTAGTTGCTAAAAGTACATTGGCTTTAATTTAGGATGATTATAAGTGGGTTAGGAATTTGCCCACCAACTGGATGGTTGCTGGTTCAAACCTCGACCAAATGCA
Organism: Periophthalmodon schlosseri; assembly: GCA_000787095.1. NCBI lineage: Eukaryota > Metazoa > Chordata > Actinopteri > Gobiiformes > Gobiidae > Periophthalmodon > Periophthalmodon schlosseri. Next base: position 22,207 of record JACM01071847.1, read on the forward strand.
GATGTTGTTGTGTCCCTGGTTAAGAGCACTTCATCTACGATAATGCCCAGTTGTGCATATGGACAGTTAATGAAAGTAGGGAATTCAGTGGGCCTTTGCAAATTTTCCAACAAATGTGTTACTGACTGACTGGTTTGCTGTAGGAACCCTGACCAAATAAGCTAGTGGCTGTGTGTGGAGTTTACATATTCTCCCTGTGTCTGAGTACCCCATCCAACTTAAAACATTAGCCTTCAGGCTGTTAGTAAACGTTAGTCTTCCAAGCTCCACATTTGGTGAAGGGTTCACAGGCGCCAGATGTTCCAGCACTGCAGTATTGAGGATGGGCCAAATGCATTGACAAAATGAACCTAGTGACAATAAAGTTTACCTTCCTAAAGGAATAATAAACAAAATTTCTGTGTCCTTACCTCAGAGGCCATGTCCAGCGCTGCCCTCTACAACTGCCTGTATTTGGAGATCTCTGCCTCTCTGGACCACAGGACGCCGGAGCTGCTGGAGTGTGCGGTGCGATTAGCGAGGGGTCATTCTCCTTGGCCCCCAGGGACCAGTGTGGAGGACATGAGCGGGGGGGGCCAAAAAGAGAGCATCACGTCCCGGGCCAAACGCTTCCTGTCCAGTCTTGTCCCACGCTACCCCAAAGAGCGTGAGGTGGGCAAGTTTCTGAGGCAAAAATCACGCTCGTGCCATGATCTTGGAGCCCTGTAATAATAAATGGGAATAGTAAGATAAGAATGTAGTAGACAAATATAGGCTATACAGTGATCAGGCATAGCATTATGACCACTGACAAGAGATGTAAGAAAATACTGTTAATAGTACAAATAGGCAAGTGCACAGTTTGAGTTAGACCAGTTATGATGGCTTATGCTAGACCAGTGGGCCCAATCTTCAGTATTCCCAGTCATGTCTATCAAAAGTGACAGAAACTGCTAAACTGGCAACAAGGTGATACTCATTGAGGACAATGAAGTAAGTTAGTTGTTGGTTCTGACAATGAGAGAATCAGTTGCACAAACTATATCAGTGGTTCCCAAACTGCGGTATGTGTACCCCTGCTAAGTCCTTTTTGTGCAGAAAACTTGTAAATATTCCCCAGCAGTTTGCATTAGTTATCCAAAACTCTGCGTTCCTTTGAGCTCGTTGGCTAAATCCAGAGTTTTATTTTCCAACATGAAACAATCCGTGAACAGCTGCGTGCATAGTCCAGTAAAGATGTCTGTGTAATCCCCCAGTCGTCCAGGTATGATCTATGGCAAAATAAAAATTCTATTGTGTCAACTGGACAAAAGTTTTAGCAAACAACAAAGCAATGCGATCTACTCCATTCAGTGCAGTGAAAACTGCAGTGTGTGTTATATTGGAGAAACAAAACAGCCACTTCATAAGAGAATGTACCAACACTGTCGTGAGAGTAGCTCGGGACCCCAATCAGCTGTACATTTCCATCTCAAAGCAACTAACTACAGATCTTACCCAAAGAAAAGAACTGGTTTGAGAGGGGAGTTAAACAGGCATTTTTGTTGGCATTTTTACAATCCATGTCAATCCATCCAATCAGAAATGGGGGGCTTACATATAATTTATTTCTTATTTATAACTCCATCATCAGACCTAAATCAAAACAAGGAAAACAATAGTGATAGCCAGCATGTTAATAAGTGTGAGCACCCATTAGGGGCCTGAACCATGCAAATATGACTCAGGCACAGTTCAGTAGACTTGGCTAACAAACAGAAACTGTAATCTTAGGTCCTCCTCTTCAGATAGATATAAGGCAGTATCCACCAGGTACACAACAACTACACTACAAAAAGTTTGGGAACCACTGTACTGGATTATATATTAAGCAGATGGTGCTTACAATCTCCCCACTGCTACAAATAGACAGGCAACCATAATGTTTTGCTTGATCAGCCCTATGGGACCAATTTACACTGACAGAGAGAGACAAAATGTACATGTTGACAGCCAGAGACAAAGGTGTGTGATTATAAACTTGCTATGTCATGGGGACGCAGTTGTGAGTGTGCATAGTAGAATCAATACTATAGTAATGATTGTTATAATTTATTATATTAATGTTTCTTACGAGAGCAAATGGATAATTGTTGTAGACCATATGTAAATATAGTAGTTATAGGCCTACTAAAAGTCCACCCACAAAATAAAAAAAAGGCTTTTCTGATTCTGGGAGTGTCATCATTTTTAGTCAAAGTGCCAATGGCTATAGACAGCACAGGCCTGATCACACATCAAATCTCATTAGTGAGTTGGCTGGTGATTTATGTTGTTTTATTCTCAGTTGTTCTGGTATCCAAGACAATTGTAAGGTCCAAAATGCTCTAAAAGGCTCAGAATAAAAATATAATTGAGAGACAGAGAGGCTGTTTGGTGTACATGGGCCAATTGTTGCCAGGTTACGGTTGCCTTGGAAACACAGATGTAGGATTTTATGTTTTATATTTTTGAATGCACAGCTAATCAACATGCTTGAATATGTGCAACCAACTGCATTTTCAAGCCATGAAAGTCAGGTTAAAATTCATTTGCAGAGGAATACATATCCACTATCATACACAATCCACCCTTGGCATTTCCTCCCACTGCCACCCACACACAAGCCAAGATTCATCATCAGAGGTTGTTAAAGCCATGATTGAAAGCCTTATGAAAAAACCCTATAATAGAACTGAAATGAAATCAAATTGTGCCATGCAGTGAGTCATTCCCTTGGCAGAAAATTACTGGAACGAATTTAAAAGGTTAAACTTGCCCCGAGCCAAACAAGTCTTTGAGCTCCCTCTAGTGGCATTACTTCTGTGTTACATACACATTTCACAGCCTTAGGCGGCTTGTAACTTGCATCTTGTTCCCAACTAATACTTTAAATAGGATTTCAGTGAGACATTGAAATAGTCTTTCATGGGGGTCTTTTGAGTTTGAATTGGTCGACTGACGCTGCATTAGGGTTTATGAAAATAATAAATTAATTCAATTATCAACCAAAGCATCATGTTTCCCTTTTTCATAATTGAGCAGCCAAAATAAAAAATACAAGAGTCACCAACAGTTTCTAAGAGATCTATTTTTTTAATGGAATGCAGCAATTAAAAAGTATGGAAATACAAAGTAGTTAGTTGGCCAAAAGTAAATAAAGACAGTGAAAATAGGAAATACAGCTTCAAGAATAGCACTCAGATACTACAGGCTTGGAGTTTTTTGTCGGCCAGCTTTAGAGAGACCCAGGTGTTGAGCATGGATGCCCTGAGCTTGCACCACACCAGGTGATTGGTCAATCCGAAGATCTGTGCAGCAAACTGGGCTGCAGCATCAGGAGAAAGGATGGTGGAGCAGCCAAGACCTATGAAGACAAACAAGCGGACTTTGTTATGGAATGTACCCATTTACCTCTAACGTAGCCTACATATTAACAGATGGTGAAGGTAATGACACAATTTGAGTCAATTTAAGCAAGTACAGCACATAACTGGATTAAGAGTTGCGTGACATGCAGGTGTCTCTTAAAAGTATGGTCTGATTTTCTGGGCTACATTAAGGACACATCTTTGCCTACCAAATCATATGGTATATGCTCCAGTCAAGTCACATTAGAGATGGCAGATCCTAGCCATTACAAAGATCTACCAGCCTCAAGCAGTGAGTGACAATTTAAGATTTATAGTCATCTGGCAGTGACAATATCAAAATCAAACTAGACTTGATTACACAAAGCAAAAATCCATGAAAAGGAACAATTAAGACACTAAACCCATGTCTGAGCACTGCTACATATTAACAATTACAAAATAAACCATTCCCATTCTGATTGTGGTCCCAAATACTCTCCTCAATTGAGAATCTTTTGAGTTTTTGTAGTATCCCCATAGAGTTACTAGTAATCATATTACCACTTGGCATGCGGAGAGACGACCACACATCTTGTGCTCCCCAGTCTGGAGTGAGAGGAGGACAGTTGATCACTGGGTAAGCGGTGTTTCCGGACATGACTGGACCAAGACCGTTACTTCTACCCGCTACAGCCACAAACACAGTGGGCATGCCATCACCTAAAACATTAACATGTGAAGACAAATCCTGGATTTTCACCACACCAATCTGAAGAGATAAATCTATACAAACCTTCATATTCAGCCTTAATGCGAAGCGTTTCATCTGGGCCCTTGTGTGCAGAGGTCACTCTCAAAATGCAGGGAATGCCATAGGAAGTGCAGGCCTTTTTGATCTTTTCACAGTGAGCCATGTCCGAGGTGGAGCCCATCAAGACGACCACTCGGCCATTAGTTTGGGACTCATGCAGAAGCTGAAAACACATTATAGTTAAATTAAACTCAAATAATTGAGTCATTATAATGAATTAAGATGTTGGAAATGCCAAATATACCTGCACTCTCTCTGCAACCCACTCAAAGTTTCTCTTCACCACTTGCATTGCTTCAGGTGTAACCTCTTTAAGATCTCGATATACCTGGAGATAGACAGACAAAGGCCTCATTTCAAGAAGCCAAGTCCAAACTCAGGGTTTCTTAACCCTGAAAAGAGGTCAAGTCAGTTTCACAGAGTGAAAACCCTGAGTCAGTCACCATGGTAACTCACTCTGAATCTAACCTGGTTCAGAGCAGGTTTTATTCCTCTAACCCGGAGTTTAATAGAGTCTGCCTCAGAAGGAGAATCAGAGCTTTATGTACAAAATGATGGCGCGTAAAATCTTTTTAAAGTTGTAAAATAGTACTTAATGAGCTACAAAAGTGCAAGTGTAAAAACATGCTAATTAGTCATTAAAGTATTACTTAACATCCCATTTCTCAATATCATATCAAACCTGAATTTAACCTGTCCAGTCACATGATTTCCTGTCCCTCTAAGATGGAACTTCCTCTGGTTTACTTTTGCCATGCTGAATCCTCTTTTCTGAGATCCATTGGTCACGGCTTCCCTCCTCAGTTACACTCAATGTGAACAAACTCTGAGTGCTCCAACTATTCCAAACTGGTTTTCTGAAACAGGAAACCCTGAGTTGGCCTTGTCTGAGTAGGATAACTCAGAGTCAGGAATTAAACTCAGGGTTAGTTCAACCTGCTTTGTGAAATAGAGCCAAACAAAAACTAAATTTGGATTGTGGGTACCTGCTTGTCCTTTTGTTGGCTTCTATCACCAGATGGCCACAACCTCCAGGAATCATTGTCAATTACATCAGCCAGGACAATCTCTTGAGTTTTTACATTCACACCAAACTCAATCTGAAAAACAAGAAAATATTGTTAAATTGTACACCTAATAATAGTCATTGTCCCCTCACATACAGCAGTATGCATTATGTATTCATTTAAATAACTGCTTTTACTTCATCTTGAAAAATAATTTTCAACCTACCACTTCCCTTGAACAGCAGAGGGCAGTATTGCACAGCTCACCTTCATATCGACCAGAGTGCAGTCCTGAGTGGCCCAGGCTCTCTCCAGAATCTCAAAAATGGCCACAGTGCTGCGACTCATGATGTCCACCTCACATTTGCCGATCGCAAGTCCTGCTAGGTTGAAGTTGGCTGCAAGAATCTGCTCCTCTGACCACTGGGGATCATTGTTGGCATCATCCTGGTAAACATTTGGGTAACATTAGACACAATGACAAAAATGTGGCAGTATACCAGGTACTAAATGTATAAAATGTACCTTGAAGAACATCTCCATCTTGAGAGGAGAAAAGCGGTAGCCCTCCTTGACTCCTGGATTTCTTTTGAGGAAGGAACCTGTTGCTATACGGCGACAGACCCACTCAATAGGAATCATTTCACAATGCGATGCAATGAAAGCTGTGTCCGAGTGCCGTTTTACAAAGGCCGTTTTAACACCTGAAAATATAAAAACATTAGGCATTATTATTCAATTGCATATCTTATTGCTAATATAGTATACAAGTAGACAATGGACAATCCAATTATCCATCAGGTGCTTTATCGGTCTTGGTCCTAAAATTAACGTTTGGTCACATCTTTCTGAACTGAATGCAGCAAAGTCACAAGTTTGTAATTTGGAAGTCGGCTGACACAGGAGTGACATCATGTGAGACAAGTTACCATCTTTAATTAAAATTTCCTCAAGTCATTTGAACTCAGTAATAAGAACCAAATGGTTGCCAGCTCCACTGTGTGCAAGGGTCTTGAAAGTATCAAAGGTAAATGGGCTAAAAGTTGTATTTGTTCAAGAGTACAACCTCAGTCCCCTCGTGACCCTTTATCAGAGGTCATGCACAACACATTAATTATTATCAGAGCGAAGATCTCATAAATATAACAGTGGGTTCATCCATTACATTTTGAGGATAAAAATATATTTGTCTTTTGTATTGGTGACAAGAAAAGTTATTGAAGGCCTACACTGCCTTTACTTTGTAGGTCCCTGTACTCTTAATGTTGCTTTTAGAATGTTTACTGAAGTTGGCAACATCTGGGCCACTCTATATGAATTGTTGGCAGGCCTCAAAAATTAGTAGCAGATGGAGTTATTTGGAGTTGCTGAATAGCTTACAGTCGAAATGTTTTACCAATTATCAAGGCATAGGACAGCCTGATTAGGACCTACCTATGAAGTCATATGGTCGGCTCAACCTTGCGGACACGGTGTACTCATGCTTATTGTTGCCTTTATAACTGTCACATTGTCTCACCAGATTCCTGCAGCAGCTTAAATACGCAGCTCGTGGTCTTATTGGCGATGGCAGCCTTCCCCTCCATCTGATCCTTCCTCACAGCATTCCCAGCCGTGATTTGGTCCTTGGACTGGACCAGGACCTGTCCGGGCTGATCCACGAGCTCAAAGATCTGTTTCGTCTTGCCTTCGTTCAGCTTTTGGCCAACTTTTATCTCTAAAAATGCGTAATTAAAACATATGCGTTAGAAAATGCCTCTATGTAACGACGAGATGTAATAAATACTTTACCTGGTGTGGATGCCATGGTCGTCTGAAAAAGTCCGAGATCCTAAAACCAAGAAATGAATGAAATAAAAACTTTGGAAGAAGTTGACGGAGATGGGGCTGCAAGAAGCGTGCAGTCCAGAAAGAGGGAAGTGGAGTGGTCTTACGTGCTCTCTAAACCAATCAAATGGCTCTAGCTGATGAGACTGACCAATCAGTTACAGCATTTCCTACCACGTGGTTAGGAGATGCCCCGTTCCTCAAATATTTGTGAGAGGAGGATGCATAACTTTTTCGAGAATATCGTGATCTGCTCGCATTTTCTTTTTGACGAGAACATAGATTGAATCAGTCAGTCAACAAGTGTTAAATATCTTGCTAAAAAGTACACACGGGTCTATTTTCTTATTGTTAAAGACCACGTGTTATTCATTAACGGAATGTTGATTGATTTATAAGATACCCACAGTACTGAGCACCTCTAATCTTCTGGTAAAACTCGGGAACTTTTTTGCTTATCTGAAAGTCGCATTTTTCATCGCCTGAACTTTTCAAGGACACTTGGAAGAAAATATCACCATCGCTTTAGTCATTTTAATAAACCACGTTGTTACACAAACTTGGCAGCACGTGGTAGAAGCCCTAGGTAAAGATTGACGCACAGTGGAGCAGCAGCAGACGCACGCCGCGGGAGATGGAGTTTGAAGAGTCTGGTATAGGGGAAGAGTGCGGGGTTTTCGGGTGTGTAGCAGCCGGAGAGTGGCCTACCCAGCTGGAGGTCGCCCAGATCTTGACACTGGGTCTTGTAGCTTTGCAGCACAGGTAAATATTCTTTTGAAAATGCTGTCTACACTACTCTTGTGTCTTGTGTCCCCACATACTTTCCAGCCATATAGCAAAAAACCTTTTCAGAATATCATATTTAATCCAGCATACTTTTGTACAATGATGATTTCAGATCGTAATTTTGTATTTATAAATAATTTGTATTTTTAAAGAATTTATTAAGTACCGGTATATCAAAAACCCTATGGCCCCACCCCTAGTTTTTCATCCTTTTGGTAAACCTATATAAAAATCCATATCTGATTATTAGAAAAACCTTTCAAACATGAAATGAACACCACTTGTGTAAAATAAAGTGAAAACGGCTAATTATTAACTGAAATAATTGATCAAAAATATCTGTCACTCGACTTTGTGTCATTGGTGTTATCTGCATTACTGATCAGTATTTTGTATCTTTTAAAAATATGTGAGCAAATATTTCTAAGATCAGAAATGACCGAGTAAGAAGCCCCTTTCTGTGAAACATATTTGTGAGTGTCTTTTGATTAGTAAGAGCCAAAAAAAAACCAAAAAAACTTTTAAAACATCAAATTCTACCATGGTTCAGTTTGGAATGTCACTGGTATGCTCTTTTTCAGCATAAGATACAGAATGTTATTTTTGAGATGAGAAACAATAGATGTAAGAAACGTTACATTTTATAGAAATTTGTCATTGTTGTTACAGTCACTGGTGCTACCGCCCCCTATTAAATAAATAGAAGCTTTCTAATGTAGAGGCAATGGTGTAGCACTGTTGTCATTGGTGTTACGATTGCAATTTACCTTTGTGTTTGTTTGCCAAAAAGCTGTAACACCAATGACATGAAACTCAATTTACAAAAAAAAAAAAAAATTAATCAATTAATTAACAAATAAATATACAATTATGAAATGAAGAACAATATTTATTTTGTCCCTTAACACTTGTAGTAACTATAGTACTGAATGTATCTACAAAATTTCTTAAATTTAACTTAAATTTTGAAGTTTTTTTTCTTTTGGCCAGAAAATCACTTTGGTTATGGCTCTTTTATGATATCATAGCTTAGTCCATTTTTGTCTCCCCTGTACGTAACCAAAGATATAACACACTTTGGCAAGTTTGACATTGATTGGCATTTACCTGGGTGTCTTGGGATGTATCAGAAGAAGCCATTGAATGAACAGAATTAATTTTTATAATGGGAAAGTGCCCTTGCTCTTCTTTGCAAGAATCCACCCTCTGGACTGTGCTGACTCCTGTGTTAATGCGTTTTCCTGTTATGGATTGGGCTGTGGGTGCTGAAAGGTAAAGAGAAAAAGTATCGTAATATTTACTTTGGGGGCATTAATGTTTTTATAATTATTGATCAGACTTTTCCTTGACCAATCATTAGATCAAACTTGTTATCTTGCTCTGATAAGATACAATCTTGAGTTGAGTAGCTTTGTTTGCAGTAATAACCATAGGTTTACTTGTAAACCACATTACTGGTCCATGTCAGCATCATGAGACCAAGTGACTAGATTAGACAAGTCACAGAAGGCAGTTGTTAAGGTCATGTGACAAAGTGATAACTGCAGAAAATAGAAATCCAACCTTGGTCCTCTGCTTTCCTTTTTTGTCCGCGGTTTGTTGAAGGAACATTTATTCTTTCTGGTCTTTTCTCCAATTGCACTGCAGATAGAAAACCATTAGGACACCATTGTTTAAAAAGGCCATTAGTTGCTAAACTTGTACAAGAAGATCTGTACCCCTAAAATGTAAAGATAGCGAGCGATGAAATTTCAAAAGTTATTATGACATAAATAAATTATTGCAACAAATATTGTCATTATAATAGTATATAGCATTATAGTATTATAGTAAAATTAATCATGTAATGAACTATACAGATATTTGTAATTTCATTAAGTAAGTTGTCTTTCATTTCATAACAAATTGGATTGTATTTCAAACAAATCTAACAAATCTTGCAGTTTATGCCTAAAATCCATTTGGCATAGATTTGAAATTGTGGGGCTGATTGACACAATGATATGCACATAAGCCAGGATTGATTCTGTCACCCTTTGGTTGATGAGTGAACACTAATTTCAACCTTATGTTTACTCTGCTTACTATCTTACCAGTCAGATTGGCTTGTTTGTCCTTGCAGTTTTCTCTGCTTGTGTGTGTCCCCTGCTCTTGAGTGTTGGGTGTAAGTTCAAAGCTCATGGAGAGCCCAGATTCAGAGGTGCTTCCTGGTTTCGCTGCAATGGATGTGACATTATTGACTTTGGGCAAATACGCATCTGTGTGGTCATCATTGTCCAAAGTGGGGATCTGTGCAGTGTCCAGGCTATAGTCCATGTGCGACGTAGTATCTTGTGGTGAGCTGCTGATACTGTTATTTTTGGGACGGTTCATAATGGCGTCCAACTCCTCATAGAAACGCATTAGGTGTCTTGGGTCTGACTTCTCAGTCCTGCTCCTCTGTAGGGACCTGTACAGATACTTGAGGTTCTTGTACTTTGTATGGCATTGTTTCCAGTCACGCTCAATGCCCTGCTGCATCAGTAAGTTTGAGATTTGGATAAAAATGTCCCTTTTTCTTGTGGAGCTTTCCAGTTGTGTTCGAACGCGCTCATCAGACCAAACCTGGATGAGAGCTCTCACTTCCTGGTCGCTCCAGTTACGACCCGTGTCTGAAATGGTCACCACCTGGATTTGGTCAGAGCTTGATGCATCTGCAATGTGATGAAGACAGATTAGTAAATATTAGTGCACAGAAAAGCTGCTTGTCTATCAATTTCAGTAAAACATTGTTTTAGTTGTAGTTGTTCATGTCAGATTTCTATTTACCTGTTCCTTTCCAGTTTCCAGTGTCCACTTCTCCATCACCATCATACTCATCGCTGTTGTCATCTAGCAACATTAAATAATAATAAAAAATAATAATAATAATTAAAAAACATGGCTAGTCTTGTAATTCAAAGTGTATCAATAATGTATATATTATTTATTCACATTTTATTAATGTAATAAAGACTCTTTTCAACAAACCACAATTTAAATCCCACTATAGTAAAAGTGGTATAAAACAAAAAATATTTCAAATTTAGTAAAAAATATAGTGAAATATTTCACTATCATTATAATGCTCACCATCGTCTATTTCAATGACCGTCTCATTTTCGGGGCCTGTTGTATTTAGTGTTGCCATTTCTCCATCAAACACTCTCTTCTGCATGTCCAGGGACCCCCTCTCCAGTCCATGGTCCAGCATTATGGCCTCCACTTCCTCAAAAAACTTCATGTACTTGTTGGGTCCCGCTACACTGCTGCTACCACCTGCATCAAGAGTTGTCTTCACAGTTTTGTAGTCATACTTCAGGTTCTTGTATTTGGTGCGGCACTGCTTCCAATTACGTACGATCCCAAAGTTTTTCTCCATCAGACGGGACATCTCCTGGAAGATGGTCTTGTTGCGTAACGTACATTTGAGGCGCTCCCGGATGTTCTTGTCAGCCCAAACACACAGGAGCGCTCTCACCTCATCATCTGACCAGTGACGACCACCTTCTTCAGGGGTGCCAGCATTGTAGGACAGTGCACGATGGACAATAACCTTCATTCCTGTAAAAAATTACAAAATATTAAATCATTGGGACACATTTTAATGTGGCAATAATATTAATGTTTGTTTTTTATAATATAAAAATATACTTCTAAATGAAATGTACCTAATAAGTTTTGTGCTGAGTGAGTTTCAGAACAACTTTCAAACTTTCCTTACAGGTATTTGTGTGGACTTTACACACACATGCTAGACTCTGACTCTTTACCTTCCTGCATTGGTGACTGGAACATTCCTCTGGTGTTGCCCCCTCCGTGCTCGTCTTCCCAGCCCTCCTTCACTGCTGTGGGGTCCGTCCTGTGCCTCTCTGGGTTGTAGTCTAGCCCTGGGTCCTCCTCTTTGGTGTTGGTGCAGTGCAGTCCTAGACTCCTGCACTGGGCCTGGCACTCCCTCCAGCTGCGCAGCACCCTGAGCCTCCTCAGAGCGTCTGAGAGCAGCTCGTATGTGGCTCTGCTCTCCTCTCGGGGCCCTAACTCGCTCCACACTTTCATCAGGGCCAGCACCTCAGCCTCTGCCCACTGCACCGCGCTCTCCACCGGGACACTCTCACCTCCTCTTTGTTTCTGTGCTCTCTTCTCCATGTCTGAGCTGACCTCAAATGAAACGCTTGCTTTGCTTTTCTGTCTTTTGCACCATCCCCCGTCTGGCACTGCTGCCTCGTTCCCTAGGCAACCAGGCGGCTAAGCCCGTTAGCTACGCCTCTGTTCCTGAGAGCTGCCTTATGACTGGCTTAAGCTGTGTGTGGTGGGGGAGGGGCCGGCTGTAATTTGAGAAGCAGCTTGGTGAATAGACTGAGAAACTGCAGCAATATGGCAGCTCAGAGTGAAAAACAAGTGGCTTGTTTTTCCAGATTTACTCAAGAGCTTCTCAGACTACTACAAACACAGCTAGGGGTGTACCCTAATTCTGGTGTTGTCATTCTGATTTGAATCTTGTTGGTTGGACATCAATTTTGAAATGCTCACCTTTGCATAGCAGAGTTGGGACAGTTAGATATAAGATATTTCTCTTCTTTACCATCCCCCATCCGGCTCTGCCTCCTGAGGCAGGGAGCCAGAAAGCCTCATTACATCTGCCTTTTTATTACAAAAACTGGTTTGTAAGTGGCTTGAATTGTGTGGTGTGGCAGTTTCACCAAAACTTTTTCAGCTCAATTCCCCACATTTACATATTAAAAGTGGCTTTTGATCAGGCCGTAAGCATGACCTTGGAGAGCGTGTTTTTATCTTTTTAGCTAAAACGACACAAGACAATTAAGCATGTTGAACATCCTTAAATAGCTTATTATAATACATTCAATATATACATTCACTACATACACTCTTGATGTAAAAAATTCTCTTACTGGGGGTTGGGGACAGGTTTTGCTTAGACCTGGTTCAATAACAAGTCTGGACTCAACTGTGTGCTTGAATGTGTTTTTCCAAATATAATAAATAATTTATTTAAATCCTAATTTAGTCAGAGTATGATATGTCACTAGTGTGGTTACAGCAATGCTTCCTGACATGTTAAAGTTGTAAAATGATTTCACACACATCATTTGTCCAGATTTATCTCTGTTATATCCATATTACTTATTAATGCTCACTTTAGTCTGTCATTTTTAAAGCCAACTCTTCCTGAGATGATGCAGAGTGTCATCGGAAACCAGTTTTGCCATTCGCCTTGGGCTCAAATAGCATTGAGATGGTTAAAGTCTTAACATGTCCTGTCTTGCTAAAACAACATGGATGCTTACTATTTGCAATTGTGCTTCAGTTGTGACTTGGTTGCCTCCACAGGGGCCAGGAGAGTGCAGGGATCGTCACAAGTAATGGAGCCAGCCCACCCACATACACTGCCCACAAGGTAAAAGACATGTCAATCCAGGTTTGTTACATGAAAATGACTAAAATGACTTATTACAGCCTTTTACGTTAACTTATAAGTCACATTTGTATACAGTATAGCATATAATAGTATAGTATATGTCTCTGTAATCCCTCAGTCGTCC
>KN485869.1:0-51997 GCA_000787095.1 Periophthalmodon schlosseri
ACCCCTGATACCACCCACCCCTGGTACGTAAACTATCAGCCTATTGAAAATAAATGGTTAGACAATGCTGTTCTAGTCACACAGTGGTGCACCCAGGCAAAGGGAGAACATTGTCCACAAAAAGGCCCCTCATTGGATCTTCTGTCTGTGCACCCAAACCATGTCCAATGAGAAAAACAAAGAGAGATAAAAGTGGCAGTGAAATCTCAGTCTAGACCATCTGGTCTGAAATGCGTGACACACTGTCCATGTTGTGGACTTGTGTGGACAGGGACTTTCTGCTATCGGTGCTGGTCCTTGTCCGGATCTTCTGAGACCGAGTCTGGTCCTGTCCACACCAGTGGCAAGTGAAGGCGGCTTTGAACTCTTCACGGAATTTACCTGCAGAAGCAAAAATAATACTGTAACAAGGACAGCCTTGGATCAAAAACACAACGGGCCATAAACTCGACCACATTTCATTTAAACTGAAAGCTATTGCTTCCAGTGAACATGAGCAATCAAGACTGAGCAGGTGTATTGAAAGTTCAAGTGTTTGGGGAGAGAATGAGTTGGCACTGACAATAGAAAGAAAATGAATGTGACGTGCTGCTACCATGATGCCATAATAGCCAAGTTTATTTATGAAATATAAGCATAAGAACAAATATATCAAACGACTCCCACGCACTGAAAGCTAATTTCACTGCTCGTTATAAAATGAAGCACCTGCAAAAGCATAGATTCGGTAGACAATTCAAATATGCAAAGAAAATGGAAATGGGTTTAAGCTACAGTTTGAATGACTCATACAGAATGACTCTTTGCACAGAAGCCCCCACTGTGCAGTTCCTCAGGGTTTCTCCGTTTCCTAACATGGTACAATTACAAATTTCAGATTCATACTTTTATTCATTTTTTCTTTTGTTTGTATTCAAATGGGAAAACAAATGGGTAAGAAATGGCTTTAATTGCTTGTCCTTGTTTGTGTGGTACGTCTGCTCTTCAAATCAATGCATCCTTGAATAACTCAGGCACAAACTCAAAAGCTTATTTGTAATTTCCCTGCAGACACCATTTTCTTATTGACATAAAGATAAAAAGCAGTTTGTTGTTGACGTGTTGTTTTGCACACTCATTCACACATCACACTCTTACCACTGAGGAAATTGTAGATGATGGGATTGGCTGCACTGTTGGCATAAATGAGCCAGTGTGAGAAGGTGAACCAGGCGTACACAGTCTCACGGTCGTTGGAATTCTTAAACGTCCCAAAAACCCTGCCAACAAATAAAAACATGAATTACTTTTTAATATAATTCCTCAGTCCAGGTGAGCTGGCCTGGGCCTTTTATGCGGAGTTTGCATGTTCTCCCTGTGTCTGGGTGGGTTTAATCTGCGCACACCAGTTTCCCCCATTAGATAGACAGATGGATAGACCTTTATTGTTCTTTTTAACAGACACTCAAACGAAATCATATAGATACAAACAGTAAGGACAAATAGATACAGGACACACACACACACGCACACACACACACACGCGCACACACACACAGATGCACATGCTTCCTAAGGGTCCAGATTACAGACTGTTGAGAGCAGTGATGGCAGAAGGGACAAAGCTTTTACTGAAGCGTGCCTGTTTCCACCTCAGAGTCCTGTATCTGCAGCCTGAGGGCAGCAGACAGAAGTGTGTGTGGGGTGGTCTGAGTCCCTGCTGACTGTCCAGGCCACGCGTGTTACGGCTTTGTCCCTGAGCGCTGTCCTGCAGTACCCACTGCTCCTGATGTGATGCCCCAGAGGCATTGAAGGATGGGCCAAATGCAGAGGATGACTTTCCCTCACAAGTGTAACTTATGACATCTTGCACTGCAGATGTCTCTATGTGAACTATATTACATTGATGAAAAGATTTTAGGGGAGTGGCTTTAAGGATCAGCCCTTTCAGGTTTCTGTCACACTCCATCAGGCTTGTATTGTATTGTTTTTCATTTCAAACGTCTGTAGCAAAAGAAAATTGATTTCTGCCAACTGGATGAGAATGAATCAAATCACATCAAATTCAATTTTCTTTTGCTACTGGACAACTGCAGGATTACTCAGACATAAAGTTCTGAATTTATTATGGGAAAATAATAAATAAATAAATAAATACATTTTGTCTTTTTCATTTCCTGTTTCTCATTCATGCGTGACATAGTTTGGATAGGGGCCCCTCACCTCTTCATGATGTTGAGGACGCTGATGGGCAGGTAGCAGAGTGCGAACACAAACAGCACCACCATGAGCATGCGCGCGGTCTTGCGTCTGGCTCGCACCTGCTTGATCTCAGCACACACTGTGCTGGTGCGGACCCTCACCGACTCTCCAGACGCCGCACTCGGAGAAGAGCACTGGAACGTCTTGAACTTCCTGTGCAACACCGACGTGCTCCCGGGAATCTGAGGAGGAATCATTGTTTTATGAATTAGCCGTTAGGTTAGTTTGTTTATTCAGACATAGCGTACAATTAAAATATACTGTAAATTCAAATCACAGAATGAAAAGAAACATAAAACAACACAGCACACATCCTAACTGAACCTCTCATTTTTTCTGTTTATTATAATAGTAGCCTATTATAGAAGCCTACAAAATGTAATCACATGTGTAATCACAGTGTAAAGAGAATATTTGAATTCATAAGTGTAAATGGTCACATTTTTATTTAGTGCTTTTCCACCTTCAAGGCACTCGAAGCACTTTACATCAAGGAACTACTCACTCATTCACACACACATTCATATACCAGTGTACGCAGATACTGGCAAGGTGGGTTAAGTGTCTTGCCCAAGGACACAACAACAGCAGTCATCCGCGGGAGCTGGAATCGCACCGCCAACCTGTGGATCAGTGGATCTGACTGCTCTACCAGTGATGTTTATGTCAAGAACGAGGTTCAAACCGTTAATCTTTGGATCAGTGGGCAAACACTCAACCAACTGAGCTCCTGTCGCACCAGTATAATCGCAGTAGAGTAAATCTTGGTCAGTAGTAAACAAGTTGAAGATAAAGTTCAACAACAATATTTCCAGTCATGTTCCTACTGTACCTGTGTGTGTCTCAGGGCAGCCTGCTACCTCTGCCTCTAAACCAGTCACTCCCAAAATGATTCATTTAAATGCACTTTCTCTCCCCTCCATCGTACATTAGATTCATTCTAATGACGCAACCCTCCTTTAGCTCCGCACCATGTTTTCCCCACTTTTTCGAAATAACGTGTATGTATTTTTTATGTCCCCTGTTTTATATTCTATGTCTTAACTTTGTAACATAAGGGAATGGTTTTAATTGCCTATGTAAAGCACTCTGGGTAACATGTATGAAAAAAGTTTTATGAAACTTTTTTCATACATAAAAAAATTGAGAGTGGCTGGACTAATCTCTCATCTGTGTGTATCTATTTAGCAACTCAGCTCATCTGTTCAAATTTCTATAGGGTATATATTGCGCTACTCACCTGTTGGCACCAGAGTTTGTGGCAGATCTGGATATAAGCCAGGACCATCAGACACAGCGGGGCAAAGTACGTCACAATGAAGAAACAGGTATGGTAGACTTTGGGGTAGATGTCCGCTGCGGAGAAAAGACATTCATCGCATCAGAGTTAAATCAATATTGTACGAATACTGTGCCAAAATGTGGCTTAACAGAATCCCAATAGAACTAATTCAGAGTTAATCTAGTTTAAACTTCTTGTGCCAATAAACCCTTAAGATGTTTAATTAGTGTCTTGAGGTGAGTTTCCCTTTTGGTCTCCTCTGCCAGGCTAATCTGCTGTCTCATTTAAACTGCTTTATTCAATCTCGCCTTTGCTCTAAAACAGGCTCTCATGTTTAATAAATCTTACGCTTGCTCAGAAGTGCAAGTAAAAAGGCTTTTCCAAATGACTAAGGGCCTTTGACAGCCAGAGTAAAGGAATACCCACTCATTTAGTTAGAGTTAAACTTAACATTATACAGACTCGAGCATAAGAAAAACTTTACCACTATTTTATCAGTCTGGCAATATCGCTCTCATTTTTATATTCTTACTATGAATGGAGCTTATTATCTGATTCCGACGACACTCGTCAGAGTTGTGTTAGTGCAGTTTTAGACCTGTTTTTGTCCTGTTTGAGCAATGATGCAACTAGTGAAGTGAAAATGGGTCATTTCATTCAGAATCAACGTAGTGGTGTTAAATTGCACCGTTGTGCAATACTTTATTTTTGAAATGTGCCGACAGAAATTTTTGGTTGACCATATGGAACTTAGAAAACAAAATACCAGGGAATTGTCACAATACTACAATGTGACTTCAATAGTAAGGAATAGGCTTGATACTCAGTCATAGACTGTATATATAAATGAACATAGCTCCAAATAGGAAGTCCTCTTTCTATTGAAAAAACTTTACCCCTCTCTCCATAACTGCTGCTGCCAGGCTCATCATTCTGACCTTAAAATGTTTGTATTGACACGCTCTACATGATCCTGGTATTTTTATTTTTGCTATTTTGTCCGTAAATCAAGATATGAACATTAATAACAGACAAATCGGGCACCTTCTTTCCCCGAGGTCGCTCCCACTAAAGTTAGCATCTGGTTTGATTGACGGCAATGCTAAGCACCTGCTCCCTGCTAAACCAACGGTGCGAGCGGGAAGGGGTGTTACCTTCAACAGCCCCGCTCTTTGGTGGTTCTGATACTCGTGGTCAGATTTCCAAATATGGAAGCTGGTTTCAAATTTGCTCCTATAACTGCTCTAGCCTCGATGAGCTTCATTTGGCTGGAGCTGAACCCTATGGGTGACGTCACACTCACGTAGTCCACTTCTTTATACAGTCTATGTGCTAGAAACTGTGGCCCTGAGTCACACTCACGTAGTCCACTTCTTTATACAGTCTATGTGCTTGATACAGATTTTGATACCACAATGATGATTAAAAAATACTCCTTTTTAAGCAATAGGCAATAGTTTTCAACACAAAATAACAGAACTTTCTTTATTTTACTAGCCAAAGCCCATTCTATCCAGGGAAGGCCACATTTTTTCAGAATCAATACTTGCTCAGTAAGTATCCTGTTTTTGATACTTTTGACATCCCTACACCAGGCTCTTGTCACTGCGGAGGTGCATTTGTACGTACCTCCCCAGTGCTCGTCACACACAGTGAACAGACTGGTCTTGTTAGTGAGTTCGGGCACCAGACTGCTGCACTCCATCACTATGGCCTGAGGGATCATGATGATGCAGGACACCACCCAGATAACCACGATGTTCTTCCGAGCCCTCCGTGCCGTGCTCTTGAACATCAGCGGGTGACAGATGACATACCAGCGGTCGTGTGCGATACTGCTCAGCGTGAGGACGGACACGGACACTGAGATTGTCTGAAAAACGAACAATGAAAGTTGTTAGCAAAGCGCGTGGTGGCGGAGTGGTTAGTGGCCCTATATAGTGCCTATAGTCATGTGGGTTTGAGTCAAAGTTCAGCCACTACAATCTCTGCACGCCCACCCACGTTCATTTAATTGCTACATAAAGGGACTCTATGTAACCTTTCTGGTAGGGGGGTTCACGAATGGCTTGTCTCCATGGAGATGTTACTGCCTTGCCATTAAAACTGTCCATCTTGGATTTGTTCAACTTACGGGTTTTTATTGCACATCTGATCTGTAACTTGACCTGATGGTGTCACCTTGCCTCCACTAAGATAGATAAGTTTAATGCCATACTGTGGAACATTCCAGGCAAAGCAATAGCATCTTAATGGAGACAAGGTAAATATATTACACAAAACTTACTCTTGTGAGCTTTAAGCCATGTTATAATGTTGTTACCTCATCAAAAACATACCTGGAGTTGTGTTTTGTTTCATTCACACATGTTTGAGTAACAATTTATTATTAGTCTGTCTACATCTCCAAATCTCAAAATGCTCTGTTCCACTTTGTGATGTCATGAAGCGGTAGTTTTCAAGTTAACAGCTACATTTTACCTTTTGTTCAGTAGAGATTGTCAATTCCAGGACTGAAATCATCCAAATGATTCTAGTGAAGGTGTATGAAATTTTAAAAAGTGGAGCACTTCCTGTACTACCACATGACATCACAAGGGGGAACAAAGTGTTTTCTGTTTTCTGTTTGAGAGAAGAACTCAGCCTAAATATGCAGGGTTTGTGTGTTAAACATGTGTGAATGAAACAAAACACAACTCCTGGTATGTTTGTGATGAGGAAATAACATTATAACAGAGATACAAAAATAGCGTAATATGGGCCCTTTAACTGGCATTACTGAATAAAAAGATCTTCACACATTTACAAATACACGCAACATATTTTAGCAACATATTAGTTTCACTAATGTATAATTTTGTTGTTTAGCCACTTTTGCCTTAGCTGCATACCAAGAGAAAACAGTTGCTATAAGGCCCTTTGAAAAACACATAGAAATGCACAGACACAGATCAAAATGCTGAGGTAAGATTAATCATGAATGTGAAATGACATGGTCCTGAGCTGATGCTATCCAGACGCTTTGATACCACACAGACATGATAAGGTTTAGCATTTAATCCAGCAACACCAAACAACGTACATCAGTCACCACGGCACATTCAAAATACAAACAGAGAATGAGCTCAAACGGTAAATGTGTATATGTATTATATGTATTATCATTACTATTACCTCTGTGTTGCATCCCTTATTTCCCTCACTTTTATATATCCACTTAATGTTTCTTTCTCACTTGTAAATATGCACTTCATGTTGTAAATATCGATGTTTGCAAAATAAAAAAATAAAATAAAATAACAAAAAAAATGTAAATTGTGCTATATACTTGAGTGAATTCAATTCTACCTTTTAAATTCCAATAAACTTTGTGAATCAACTGCACCAAATATAGTTACTTTTATCTTTTTTATGTGTAAGAATGTCTTTATTACAATCTGAATCACTGAGGTTAGCGTCAGTGATGGAATGTAATAAAGTACAAGTAGTAAAGTACTTTTACACATTCTAGTACACATTTTAGGTATCTGTGCTTTACTTAAGTCAATTTTAAAGTGGATACTTTTTACTTTGACTTCACTACATTTGAGAGCAGGTATCTGTACTTTCTGCTCCACTACATTTTGAACAGGATTGAAAAGTATTTTTGATTATTGTTTGAGACCTGCTGAAAAGGCAGAGGGGGCTTATTTGTAACACGTTCATAATTTCTGCAAACAAAAATATACAAAAACTGCTAGGAAAAAAAACAGTCGACTTAATTGTTTCTGTTGAACAAAATTCTGCACAAATCTTTATCAAAATTACTACATTTGAAGCTTTATAACACGTCAAAACATGCAAAATACTTTAACTTTTTGCTCTTTAAGTACATTTTTAAACAGGTACTTTAATACGTTTACTTAAGAAGATTTTTTCATGTGATACTTTTACTTTGGTATTGTTTTGTTCCAGTTTCTGTACTTTTACTTAAGTAACAAAATTGAGTACTTATTCCACCACTGGACTCAATGACATGACTCAATGTCATCTGGATCGTCTTTGGGGACAAATGTGTGCTTGCTTTCTCCTCAAACAGTTTACTTGAAAGCTCCCACAAGTATGTATGCCTTATTCATGAGATAATCAGCGTAACGTCAGAAGTGAGAGGTCGTAATGTTCTGGCTTTGATATATCTATACACATTTCCATTCTTTTAGTGTGTGTCATATCCCCATGTCCACTGTCTAAATGATTTCCTGTGTGGAGCGGCAGCAGCAGGTGTAGGCTGAGACGGAGCTGTGTTATATTGAAGTGTTGTTGCATATCACGCTCTGTTTCCTGTCTGTCTTATCTTTCACTCCTCATTTCACATGTAGAGGATAGATGCGTTTGGGAATTTAATCAAAGGACTTGAGGCTCAACCATGTCCCCAATTTCACGTCCAAGAAAAACCCAGGGCGGCGTAATAAACTCTCAAAAGACCAGTGTGATGTGAAAGGGGTTAAACGACCGCCCTGTTATATTAAGGAAGCAACAATCAGTAGGTTTACATGACTCTACGTAGTTGGCTTGTGGCTTGAGAAATGTGATCCAGGACCCAGTTAAGTCTAACATTGTCTAGATCTGTGTTTCTCAAACTGTGGTCTGCGTATCACTGGTGGTACGCTCCTTCAGGTGGTACTTGGACCGTGGCAATGATAAACTTCACTATTAGGACTGATTTAGCCCTAGATTAGACATGGTTTACATCCGGTGCTACCACAGACTGTATATATAAATGGACATAGCTAACCTGCTAGCCGCCGTGTTCGAGATAGGAAGTGATCATGGGCGCGCTTCTGGTTCCATCGACTCTAGCTCCAATTCACTTTACATTTAAAAAACGTGGCCCCTCTCTCTGTAACTGCTGCTGTCAGGCTCGTCATTTTGGATCTTAAAATGTTTGCTCTATATGATCCTGGTATTTTTATTTCGCTATTTTGTCTTTAAATCAAGATATGAACTTTAATAAAAGGCAAATCAGGTGCCTTTTTTCCCCGAGGTCACGCCTGCTAGCATTAGCAGTAGGTTTGATTGACAGCGTTGCTAAATGCACACTCCTTGCTAAACCAGCGGTGTGCGCAGGAAGGGGCGTTAACTTCAACAGCCTCACTCTGGATTGGCTCTTTGGTTGCTATGATAGTCAAGGTTGGAATTCCAAAAGTGGAACTCGGCTCCAAATTCGTCCTTATAACTGCTCTAGCCTCGATGAGCTTCATTTGACTGGAGCCAAACGCTGTGGGTGACGTCACACTGACTTAGCCCACTTCTTAATACGGTCTGTGGGTGGTACCTGGGAGACCAAATCTTTTCTTTGGTGGCACTTCATGTGAAAACATTGAGGGACACTGGTGTAGATGTATAGTTTAGTGTTTCATATTTGACATATTCCTTGACTGACATGATGACAAATTGAATGAACTCACAATGTTTACTTGAGGTTCACGTGGTAATCTAACTTTGTCTGTTACTTTCAGCTGTCTCAGAAGTGTACAGATGCAGCAGTGCAGACGACAGTATAAAAAGGTTGTCCAAGACGTTTTCATAGATCTTTACATCAGACCTTTCTCTTCGGTTGACCTTTCAGTTTTGGGAAGATAAAGGAGACAAAAGGGAGACTAAATGCTTCTTTGTGAGCTGCTGCCGGTGATGTAGAAGCCACGTTTTCCATCTCAGCATTTCAGGGCAAATCCATTTAAACTTGTTCGTTTTTAGGAAATAAATCCTTTCGAGTTAATCAAGTCTCGCTTCAAGGAGAGCCGCTAGAAACTCCACAAACCATGAACGAGGAATAGTAATGGCTTGAAAGTGAAAAATAATTTGAGAGAAAAAGTTTGAGTTGTTTTGCCAGGCAGTTAAGCTTTCAAACTAGCAATTTTAACTGGAGTTAAGTACACATTTGAGCACATTTGAGCAGGGTTCTCACGGGCTCAGTGTTTTGTGGCATGTACGGGACAGACAGTGACTTGATCCAGCTTAAATGGTCTGTGGTCACATTTGTATGGCGTTTATCTACCTTTCAAAGTACTCAAAGCGCTTAACATCAAGAAACCACTCCCCCATTCACACACACATTCATACACCAGTGTACGCAGATGAGGGGGATCGGTTGTCTTGCCTGAGGACACAACAACAGTATTCATCTGTGGGAGCTGGAATCGCACCGCCAACCTGTGGGTTAATGGGTCTGACCGCTCTGCCAATGATGTTTATGTCGAGAGCGAGCTGCCGACCTTTGGATCAGAGGACGAGCACTCTACCAACTAAGCTACTGTCGCCCACTTAGAAACATCATTCAATGGGGCCATGAGATTTCTGAGAGAAAGATAAATCCGTTTTGTCATATATATCAGAAAAGTGAACCAAGATAATGGATAAAAAGAAAGAAACAAAGTAAACTCGCGTAAAACTTGAGTGCAAAGGGCCAGAGTGAGGGCTCATAATTCGCACACCTCTACAGTCTGAGTTTTGTACTATGAGTTTGCTTCAATTTCTCCAGGGACTTCCTCCAACAATATCAATACACTTCACTGGCCAGGGTAAATAAAGTAACACGCAGTTACTCAACCAGCCGCTAGTGTTGTTGTCATCCTGTCAACATAATAGTGGGCTCTTGTTACAGAAAAAAAAAAAAAAAAAACCTTGCTGGAAATGTCAGGTTTGTTCTATTTACGTGAATTCTTTCTGTAATGATACAGTAATGATACTTCAAATTAGTTTCTAGTTTTGAAGCAAACATTTAATATAGGTTGCATTCATGCTCTTAAATTTGATGTAGTAATTTCAGATGGGGGGCATGGGCCTATATAACTCGATGGTAGGTCCCAAATATAGAAAATTGTCAATATTTGTTAGAGACTGTCTCCACAAACATCCAATATTAATCCTTTAACCTGACAACTACCACATCTTTGAAGTTGAATCTGAAGCTATTGTGAAAAAATCATTTCACTTCTGTTTATTCCCACTGACAGGGAAGATGATAATATTGAACTTTCTGCCAGTTTTGTTTCATGTGGATAGGCCCGGTAGTTACAGAGATCTAAACCATAAACCAGGTCAACAAATCTGCAATCTGACAGTTAATTCAGCCAATTCACAACAGCCAATTCTCACATAATATTCTGGCCCACGCGCTCAGTGCTAAACTATAAACATTCAGTGTTTCACATGAACCCTACCATGGGTTTGCTTCAATTTCTCCAGAGACTTCCTCCAAGTACGTCACTGCCAAAAGTAATAAATGTGACCGGCCGTTACACACTGTGTTTGCCCTAAAGCCCCTGTTGGATATACTGTAGCTACATGGATAAAAGGTGTATAAACTAACATCTCATCATATTCTGTGTGCTGTGTTACCTGAAGATAAGGCACGATTTTGCAGAGCGTTTTTCCAAAGAACCATGTCTCAGTGATGTCCACCACGAGGCTGGCGGGCAAACAGA
Organism: Periophthalmodon schlosseri; assembly: GCA_000787095.1. Classification (NCBI taxonomy): domain Eukaryota; kingdom Metazoa; phylum Chordata; class Actinopteri; order Gobiiformes; family Gobiidae; genus Periophthalmodon; species Periophthalmodon schlosseri. The sequence continues at coordinate 10,990 of KN485869.1, forward strand.
TGATGGTCACCAGGATGTCGGCGAATGACAGGTTCACGATGAAGTAGTTGGTGACAGTGCGCATGTTACGGTTCTTCCACACGGCAAAGCAAACTGGAAACACACAAACACATGTTCAGCACAGCAGCTTTATTTACAGTGCCGTTTCTGATCCTCCTTTTCCTGCCACAGTCATATTTGTCATTTTCTTCATCTTTGGCATGCATTTTGCTCCAGATGCCCCGTGTAAGAATAATTCAGTACTTCAATTTTAAAAGTTAAATGCATTATATTGAACTTTTGGGTAAATGTCTTTTTAATTGTATTAAGAGACACTGACCTTAGATCTACAATGTTTTTGATCCATGAAAATTGCATTACCCAACTTTTTCACAAAAAATTGAAAAGTGTATTGAAAAAGTATCAGTATTACGGCTAGTACTAGTACAAAGCAGTACTTTGTGACAAAATCACATCTAAATGTAACACATTTTATTGATCGCAAACCTTTAAGAAAAAGTCATGTGCTTTATGACACTTTAAGATGTAAGGTGACAGGCTGTGTGCTGGTGGTCCACCCTGCTTCTCCTTGTCTGAAAAAGCTGTTCAAAAGCTTCATGTGCCCAAAATATTCTTGCAAATGAATCCTATAGCAATGTGCCAAGTGCTTTGGGAGAACTAGGAATATTGAACAGATGTGATTCCTCTTTCACAGTTTGAAAAGATGGTACCACAGCTTTAACATAAATAAAGTAAATATCTATACATTTGTGTATCTGAATTCCACTACAGAGGATTCCCTTGTCATTTATTGGAAGAGGCTTTAAAAGTGAGCAGTGGATTTGTGTTCTAGTTATTTGATCAGCTGTACTAAAGCCAGTTAATCTATTTACACTGTTGAGTGTAATCTACAGTCAATACTCATTTGGATCAATCCTAATTCATAATCAGCTCTATTTACAAGCAGAGCACCTGGACCTTTAAGGACGTCATATTCTTTATATAGTGAGTGACAGATGATCAAAACGCCTCATGGCTCTTTTATGTTTTAAGTAATAGTTTTTCAGGCTGGGTTCAACTGAGGCAAACCTCATCATTGACTTTTTGTGAAAATAAATGGGAGCGCAGTTCTCACTTCACATTGGCGTGACAAAGCATAGGTTTTTGAGCACACACGAAATTGCATTGAAGCGAGGTGAAAGGCATAGCAGTAACAGAGAAGGCCACACGCAATTCTATTTAAATACAGTAAAGATAAATGTACAGCTGCTGTGAATCACTGAATCTTTGTATTGAATTGATGGCTCTTAAAGCAATAGAATGTAACTTTCTGGAGGCGGCACATCTCCTGTATGTTTCCATAGAAATAGAGAGTTAAAACCAAGAATATTTTCCCATGGAGACAGATAAGTTGTATGCCATACGGTGGAATATTATAGCCAAAGGAAGATCATTTCCATGGAAACAAGCAGGAGGAGGCCCTCATCCAGGCCAAATAAGAGTCTGTTTTGTGGCGCTCACAGTAAGGACACATGTTTATCTATGTTTTTCAGTGCAATAAAAACATTCACAATGAAAAAAAGAAAACCAACAACATTTTTTTATTTTTATTTGGCAACAAAAAGTTACATACTATGACTTTAATGTTTCTGACACTGCATTCATATCCTAAATGGACTCAGGATCTTATTTTTGGAGCCTTTTGTTCATTCCATGAAAACACAAAACAGGCACGGATTTGATGACATATGACCTTATGACAAACACAGTGTTTTCCACCATGCCCTATGAATAGTCTTATCTCCATGACGACATAGACGAGGCCAAATGATGTAAAATTAGCAGTACTCTAATTAGCAAAAACATTAAATTTTATATGTTAAATCTCTATAAACCCACACTATGCCTATTTGAGTCATTATCGGCACACAGATTTGTCATTCATTTTGTGAGAAATAATTTGATATTAGCAGGGTTTTCAGTGGAATGGCTGTCTGGCTTTATAGTTGTGTAACAGTAATAATGATTTATCCATTATTTATACAAAAAAAAAACTCTTACAGTAATCTAATGGTTTTATATAAGGACAACAAACCACAGCAAATCTTAGACTATTACAAATAAAATAAATTACATTAAACTGGACCTTATGGGGAGACTGGAAATAACATTTTTACTCAGAAATCTTACTATAAAATTTGTTTTACAATTTTTAAAGCAGGAGTAGGGAGCATGCACACAGTTATTCCACATCAGCACGATACATGTATGTTTGCGTTATAGGTGTGTCACCGTGTGTCACTATTCTGACACTATTCTGGCTGATATATTATTTACACAAGCCCATACAGCACTGTTATTATGTGGATGTCTGTCAGGCGGCAAAGATCCTGTGTTTTTCAGCCAACCCCAGTCACTACTTTTCTATATCTATTTTTTTCCCTAATGGCTTCCTTAAGTATTGACGACAGCAAATGGCAAAGGCATATTTTTTATCATGGCGGCGAATGACAGTTTGATGCAAATAGGCAGCTTTTAGACTGTCAATGCAAAACAAGTCAATGTTTACAATTCCTCTTTGTGTATCAGTTCTTCAAGAAACAACGCAAATGTGCGATTTTAGAGTGTAAACAGCAAGAGATCTGCTAAAAGAAAACCGGCTTATTGAATGTACAGATCTAGATCGAACCAAAATGTCTTTTTCACAGAGCTAGGGCTGGTCCTGGGTCTGTCAAACAGTGCAAAGCTGCTCTTCCGGCACTATTCATTCTCTATGAGGATTTAAAAAATAAAATAAATCAATATTTAAATATCAGACTGCAGGTTACTGATGGATGATCACACACAGCATGTTAAAACCGTTACGATGATGTAAGCGCTTAACCGGAGGCAACTTGTGTGTTGCATTGTTTTTCTGTGCAAAATCATTCAGACATCACTATTTCATTTTAATTTCAGTTAGCATTAGCATTAGCTTCAAGACACAAATACCTACTTTTTTAAACACAGAAGCTTCCTCCGGTGAAGTATTTACATCATAGTAAAGGTCTTGACATGCTGTCTGTGATTATCTATGCTGCCTGGTATTTAAATATTAATTTATTTTAACACGACTCGGCTAATTTCCAATACACAATGAATGGGGCGGGATGTGCGGCTCTTCACTTTTTGAGAGAACCCGAACTAGCCAGACGGCTCTGTGAATAGGGTTATGTGGTGCTATGATGCATTTCGCTGTACAGTTCTCCAAAGAAATAGACACAGACACTACATATAAAAATAATGTTAAGCTTGTGAAATGACTTTATGCGAACAGCCAGACCTATAGCCAAGAGTTTTATAGTCGAACAGACCTGCAGTGTGATATATAAGCAACTGACCTGACTGCATCGGACAAGAACATGAACCTGTGAATGAATATTTGCATATCCGATCAATGGAGGAAATGGAGCTGTAGATGGTCTAATAAATCAAAAAGATGAAATGAAAGCCACCACATACAAGCAGCTATGAATGTTTAATTAATCCCATGAGACATGCTGCTCCCGCTATATGCTTTGGTGAATTAAAAAATGCTGGGGCGCATACTTTATCCAGCTTAAACTTCAAGGATCGACAAACAAGGGACAGGACGAGTGGAGATAGGGTTAGTATGCTTCCTGAATTGGCATGGGAATGTGTGGCTGAAATGCATAAGACAATTCTAATGTTGAACTAAATAGGGTCTATGCAGCCTTTAGAACTCCCAGAGGTGCTATTTTCCAGAAGTGGAGTTCAGTTGCATGTTCTCTCCATGTCTGAGTGGGTTTCCTCATGGTACTGTGGGCTAATAGGCTTATCCTCCAGGTTCACTAAACCAAATATTGAATGTTGATGCTGGTCCCTGAGTACTGCATGAATAGCTGCAGTAGACTGGAGAAAAAAAGGTTCAGAAATTGGCTACATGACGCAGTTGAACTCAACATGTATCACTGTTTAAAAAAGACACAAAAAAAACCCACAGTAAAAACATCAAAAGAAGGAAAGTGCAGAGCGGTGACTGTGTAGGTGGTAGGTGAAAATGGGAATTATCACAGCAATGGCACCTTAAATTCAGCACAATAAGGATCACTTATAAGCACGAAAAAGGTGAAAATACATATAATGGAAATCTGTCTGTGTAATCCCTCAGTGGTCCATGTTTGATCCATAGCAAACGGAAAATTCAATTCTGTCACCTGGACAAAAGTTTTAGCGTGAAGACATTTCACCGCTCGCCCAAGCCGCTTCTTCAGTTCTGGTCGGATTACTGGTGGACACTGCCTTATATTTGTCGCAGGGAGGAGCTAACTACACTGAAACTAACACATCTATTTGTTTACAGTTTCTGTTTGTTGGCTAGATCTATTGAACTACACTGTGCAAGTGTGAACTGTGCGTGAGTCATATTTTTGCAAAATCGTTCAGGCCCCTAATGGGTGGATGATCGCCGAAATGTCTTCACTCTAAACCTTTTGTCCAGTTGACAGAATAGAATTTTTCTTTTGCTATAATGTAAATTGATTATGCCATGGTTGAAAACTTGATTTGACTTGAACTAGATTTTGCACATTTCTCATTTTAAGTTAAAAGAAAATAGGGGAAAAAGGTAAAATGGCAGCCTTCCATTACACAGTTTTTTACATAATAATAATTGCAATTTTATGTTTTATCATCTTCACTGTCATATTTTTCTTCTTCCTTCCTCACAATGGACAGACTGTGTTTACATTTGATAACTGATGCTTTGAGCCTGTAAGTGGCTGGGTTGAGACAGGTTGATAAATGCTTCTAGACAGGCCATTGATATTCAATATTTGTGTAATAGTCCCAGAAAAATACCATACATCTTTGCTATTATGAAAAATGATTTGGGCTGGATTATAGAAAAACACATTAACCTCAAGCCCTTCTTTGCTACACATGCTGCAACCTTTATCTTATACTATGGTAAAAGAGTTGTATGTTTTTATTTTTATATGTTATGACCATAGACTGTATAAAGAAGTGGACTAAGTGAGTGTGACGTCATCCACAGCGTTCGGCTCCAGTCAAATGAAGCTCATCGAGGATAGAGCAGTTCAATGTCAATGAAAACTGTTGCTAACGCTAGCAGGAGCGACCTCGGGGAAAGAAGCTTGATTTGTCTGTTATTAATGTTCATATCTTGATTTACTGACAAAATAGTGAAATAAAAACACCAGGATCAAGTAGAGCGGCTTAATACAAACATTTAAGACAAAATGACGAGCCTGATGAGCAGCAGTTATGGGGAAAGGGGCGACATTTTTTCAATAGAAAGTGAATTGCAGCCAGAGTCGACGCCAGAAGCGTGCCCAGGCTCACTTCCTGGAACGCGGCAGGTAGCAGGTTAGCTAAATCCATTTATATATACAGTTTATGAAAATGATATGAAAAATGTGCATCAAACTAAACGTGGCAACAATAAAGCATGGAAAGTGCAATGAAAATAGGAGTTTTGCAGATAAAAGCAGAGAACAAATTATGCAATTAATCTCCAATGTGTTTTTGTTGTGGTTTGAGACAAAGCAAGATGTGTTTTTATGACATGAGTGGATTTTCAATAGGAATATAGAGTGGGGTCTTATTTGGATTTGCGCAAGAAAGGGAATATGGAACTGTGACCAGCTGCATACATTTGATGGAAGATTGTGGGAGCAATAAAAGCAGCAGTGCGAATGGAAACGGGTCATTAGGCTTTATATGTTTCGGTGGTCAATTAAGTTCATTCTCCACAGAAAATGATCGTGATTGTGCCTCTATACTTTCAGTGGTACAATGATGACCATGAGAGTGTTATGTTCTTAATCGCCTGATGAAGCTCGCTGGATTGTGCAGACGGAGCAGTGGAAAGCGTCTCTAAAAAGCTGAACAGGTTTAAGGTCAGACTCCTGTTACCTGCAGTGAAACCTTTTTATTCTGATTAGAGTGGTGCTTTTTGACACATTCACTTCTTATTTCGGGTATTTTGGTGAGTGCTTGAGTGGTCTCAGTCTGAAACATGCTAAAAACAATAATTTGCAATGTCTTATTTTTTTTATTTATTTTTTGATAGCTCAAAACGTTCCAAACTAAGCATAAGATTTCCTGCAGGTGGTAGACCCCGCTTCATAAAAGTTTCATAACCCGCCTTTAATATTGACTGTAGGTGCTCACCCAGCAAGTCAGAGTTTTCTGTTGAAGTTTTCTTGTTTTCTTTTTGGTGGACCGCTTGTGTATCATCTGCCTTCTTCCTCTGGCACTAACAGTCCACGTCTTTCACATCTCCTCTTTGGTCTTCCACTGGGTCTCCTCCCTGGCAGCTCTAACTTCAGCATCTTTCTGCCAGTTTATTCAATTATTCACCTCGTGTCCTCACATGCCCTGACGTCACATTGGTCTGGCTTCTATAATGGATCTTTCAAACTTAACTTTTGAAATAGAAAAAACTTAAGTTGTAAATTTCCAAACAATACACTGATGGGTCATTTTACAGACTTTTCAGATTCAGTTATACCTCATTACATTACGTGATGTTTGTACAGTTACAAAAGACATATTCCCTTGGCGTATTCCCTTGTCAGACAATATATGCTACACTCTCCAAAGCTTGCCTGCCGCTTACATAACTTTTTTTTCTGCCAAAGATTACATTTGAACCCTGCTAGAAGACACCATGTTTCTGTCACAACACCTAAACCTCCAATGGGTGGGGTTTTGATGCTAAATCAGCCTTCAGCTCTGACTCAAGTACAAGCCGAGAGTCTTTTCAGGGACAGCTGAGCAAAAATAGACACACATAAAGGAACAAGTGTAGCTACTTCTTGACGTCATTCAAAAGAGCAAAGACATGATGTTTGGATGGATTCTTCATCTGGTTTATGGTCTCCTATTTTAATCAAGTCCCCTCTAGGTGAGTCTCAGTCTTGTGTTTCAAATGTGTAAACAACAAGGAAAAGTGGGCACATAACAGCTATTCACCTCAATGACCACAAATATAAGTGATAACAACACCTGCTCTGAGTGCCACATTCACCAACAACAAGTTCAGACTCCTTAGAACAGTGAGCTCTCCTCCCTGTGAGCAAATAAGGTAACAGCGCCGGTTCTACGTATGAAGGGGGAGCGATGCAAGGTGTTTGGGGGGTCTTCAGAGTTATAGTATAAATTATTACATTTTTGCATTAGTACACAGCTAGTCAAATTCCAGTAAGGTAATTAAAATAAACAATACATGATCCAAAAGTAGGAGTGGCCGATATGTCAAAAAAATCATATAATTTTTTTTCTCTGAGCCAGATAACGATTTTGATTTGGTCATGATTAATATTTTCTTAGTTTCTGAAGAGTTATTTGTTGCTTCTGAAAGTATACTCTTCACTGTGATTGGTTATATCCACCTGTCACTCATTCAGAGCATCAGAGTCTGACCAATAGAAGGAGTGGGTGTTGGAAAGTGTCTTTTTTTTTTTTTACCATAGAGCTGCATTAAACAAAAAAATGAGATCACAATTCAATTTGTATCCCTATACAGGCCAGGCCAATCCAAAGGTATTCTTTCTTTCTTTATACAGGGGAACCCGATGAGAGCACTTAGACTGTCTTTTTCATGGGTGCCCTGTTCAAAATACAAACAAAAAACAAATAAGCATATGAGTCCATATAAAACATTAAAAACAGATGCAGGTGTGTGCATAAAAGTTTGCTACCAGATTATTAAATAGTGATTGGTATTCAGTTTTGCTTGATGAAATGTATTCCATTTTTGTGCGGCAAAACAGCCAAAATCCCTTTTTCCTATCTCAGTTTAAATGTTCCCGTATCAGTGATAACCGCAGGTGGTCCTGTGCATGTTCTTTGTTTTTTGATTTGTTAGTGTTTGAATGACAATGAGCTGCTGTTGTGTCTCAATGCCCTCTGTCTGCCCTCCAACTCCACACTGTATTATGTGGGACTGAGGAGTGAACACATGAACATTGTGTTAATTAGATGGGACTCCAAGATCATACTCATAACCACAGGGCTGGGGCCCAAAGTAGGGCCATAAGCACCCACCTAAGGGCCGCAAAATCAGAACATAATATATTTAATATGAGATTGGTTACTTTGTGAGACATGTTACTTTTTAGAGAAAAGATCAAAAAGCTTAAGAACCCTTCAACACATTTATTATTAAGGCAAATGGTCATGGTCACATTTTTACATAGCCTTTTTCCACCTTCAAGGCACTCAAAGCGCTTCAAGGAACCACTCATCCATTCACACACACATTCATACACCAGGGTACGCAGACACCGGGGGCGAGGTGGGTTAAGTGTCTTGCCCAAGGACACAAAAACAGTATTCATCTGTGGGAGCTGGAATCGCACCGCCAACCTGTGGGCCAGTGGATCTGTTTATTCAACCAATGATGTTTATGTCGAGAGTGGGATTCAAACCACCAACCTCCAGATCAGTGGACAAACACTCTACCTGAGCTACTATCTCCCTGTATATCATCATACACATATTATCACACATCAGCGTAACAGTTGTGCCAACAGTAATGAATGTGTATTACATTTGTGTTTTACTCAAACACTGAGATAACAATAATCATGAATGTAAAGTGCTTTTTATGGAGCGGAACATTGGATTTCATTATATTAGTCACAAGAAGAAAGGCACCTACTCAGACAATAAGAGGGAAAGTACATCAAATCCTGAATAATAATCCAAATGTGATGTTTGTCTTCACAGTGATTTTAAGGCTATACAGTGTGACCTGACTGGTGTGAACATGTCCTTCTCCTACGTATATTGATGAAACTGATGACTCACCTAATTCTTAATGTGTGTTTGTGTGCGCTCTAGGCCACCGTAACACCAAATCAAACAGCAATTAGAGCAAACAAATCGGCTAATAAATGAGATGGTCACCTGTATTGTACTAATGTGATGGTCTATGATTACAATCAAAACAAACACGGACACAAGGCCCAAAGAGAATACATGTTAATTCATGTATTCACAATCAAGTCCTTTCACATGGACATTTGACATCATCATATTGAATAGGATTACATGACTCTAAAAATCATTATTACTGGACATTAGTGTGCGCCACCTCAAACTCAAACCCACGATAGTAAAGATCCCACATAATAAAAGTGCTTCCATCTGACCCTCTTGTCTCACACTCATTGACTGTATAAAGAAGTGGATTAAGCGAGTGTGACGTCACCCATAGTGTTCAGCTCCAGTCAAATGAAGCTCATCGAGGCTAGAGCAGCTATAGGGGCCAATTTGGAGCCGAGTCACACATTTGGAATTCTAACTATGAGTATCATAACAATCAAAGAGCCAATCCAGAACAAGGCTGCTGAAGGTAACTCCCTTTTTCTTTGCACTGCTGGGGAATATTTGCTTATTTTTCTGCAATACAATAAGATGTGATCTGACTCATTATAGATGCAAACTAATTACTGAAGTGTTGTCATTTATTGCAGCTCATATTTTAGAGTTGTTATGTCGGTGGCAGAAATGAGTTTCTATATTCACTTCAGCAATACATCGCATTTCAAGATTTGTTATGGTGACAGGTCTAGTGTTAAGTATTTATGCTTTCAAACTTCACTGTGATTGATTAAATCTGTCTCTCATTCTCTCAGAGCATGATGGAGGCTGACCAGCAGGAGGAGTGAGAGGAGAAATATGTCTACCTGGAATCACTGTCCATCTGTTTTATCACCAACACCTCTGTAACCAAAACATCTCTATCAGTTTATTTCCTCAACATCTTCCAAATTCTGTGATGAAGACTTGCTGTCCCTTAATGGTGCAAATGAAATGACAAAATGAGTGGAACTCACTGTCCCTGATCCACACAAAGACGTTTTAGCCATTATGGACGTTTCCTGGAAGCTTCATCAGACACTAATCAAAAAGAACAAAAATCGAACTAAGATTTATTTGACCTCTGTATTCAATACTGCATGTGTTCTCATCAGAATCCTCGAGGGATCAGTAAGAACAACACTAAATCCAAAATCACACCCGGACCATTTTTCTGCAGTAAATGTTTTGTTACGCTGAAAAGATATGAACGTGTTATTTTATTTCACATGTTGTTTTGCTTGTATGTTTGTTGTATTATCACACTTGGTAAACCTTCAGCCTATTGATATCAGACACATATTAATCACCCACAAATCCATTGGGGGCCATTCCTTTTTCAGTGGTCTGGATGCATAATCAGTGTGTGCTAATCTCTACATAGATTACATAGGTCTATTCAGTGTTGACACATGCAGGTGCACACGTGTACTCAAAACAGCGCAGTCTCTTATATAATTGGCACTTAACATTGGGTCAGGACTCCTGTGGTATAGTGCGTTGTCTTTGGTTGGCTCACAGCAGCACGTCGTCCATCTACTTCAAAGTGTGCAGGCCTCTTTGATTGGTTCTATTGTTCCCATAATTAAGTCAATGCAATGAATTACTAAAGACAAGACAAACAAAACCTGATGATTCTCTGCAGGGCTGATTAGGGCAGACAGAGTAAGACAGACAGTTTAATAAGGGTATGTTTCATTAAAAGTTACATGTATTTGACATATATTTATACTGTAGGCTATATATTTGCAAAGGTTTGTTGGAAGCAAATTTGAGCAGTAATTTGCAAAGATACTGTTATTAATATTTCAGTTCAACAGGAGGCAGAGAGTTATCCAAACGTTATAATTTTAACATGCGTTTTCTGACCATGCCCTTTGTGCTGCTAATAACAGCTCTCCAAAAGAAATGTTAAAAAATCTGAAAAGAAAGAGCTCATTTCTCGTTTTCTCTCGAATCAATTAAAACGGCATCCTGTCAACGGCCAGTCACAGACGTCCTCGAACACTGAGTTTTTGCACTAACAAGTCTATTTTGGAAGAAAAGTTTCTTTACCTTAATGTATGCGCAGTTCCCATCGTAATTACTGAAGGAAGAAATGCACAGTGTCTGAAAAGTGCCTATTTAAAACCCTGATGATAGAAGCCCATTGCTGGTGTGACGTTATTAAAGGCATCATTACAATTAGAGCATATAGTCACTTGTTTCAGGCAATTAGACTGTGAAACCTGTTGAGTGGACACAGCGCGTGCGGAAAATCTATTACAGCATTATCCGCCTCCACGCACTGATAACCATGTGTCAATTATAAGCCTAAATTAAAACCATAGAACACACAGAAGAACAGCGACGGATTTGTCTTCTTCATTTTTAAATACAGATCAAGACATGTTCATCATCTTTAATAATAAAGGAAACTATGTAAATCCGTTCTTCCCTGTCTAATTCACACTGACCGCTCAAACCTCACACAAACGCGTTTATTCTCTCCACACGGTGCTGCTGATGGTAAATCGTGTTTGAGAATGGACAGAGTAGATAGTACTGTCAGTAATAATGTACTTCAGAATACCATATCAGAACAAATTACTGTAAGCACACAGAAGATGTTTGCTCTCACGTAGCGAAAGACGTGTGCTGCTGCCAGCCACTATGGACTGTTTTAAAGTGAAAGGTGGAATACCCTTTTCTTAGTTTTATCGCAGTATTTAGCATATAGGTTACTACTCCCTAGGGGACCGTGAAAAGCTGAAGTGAATGCACTTTTTAGTAAGTAGGTTACAACAAATATCTCTTTACGCACGGCGTAAAGTGGTCAAGTGTGTTATACGCATCACATGAAAAAAGTTGTAGGACTTACCAAGAGAGTTTCCAATGAGTGAAACAAAGAAGATAATGATGTACGCCACAATAAGCACCCATTCATACTGTTTGGGATGGAGGTACTCTTTCCAAATATATCTCAGAAGTTCGTCATCGTCGTCCAGGTTCGGGTGCGGGTGCAAGTCCACGCTGCTGTTGGCCACCTGTCCGGGGGAGAAGCAGTCGGTGCACACACTCTCCATACTGTCAGTGAAGCCAGTAGTTCCTGCCGCAGGTACTCGCGCGTCTGCACTGGTCGGAGGTTGGAGATAGGATGAGGTGAGGAGCGCGCGCCACTCGCACCGCGTGAGTGACGCTGTAATGCGCAGAGCGTACACAAGGGTCAGACGCAGCGCGTGTGTTAGATGACCAACGACAGAATCCTTCAGCTGGCTCCTGCACTCCACAGCGACAAAATCAGTCAATATACTGCACGGTGAGAGACAATAATCCTTTGGAAATTAGATGTCTTCTCTCAAGGGGTCTACCAAGTCTCTCAACGCATTCTGTATTACACAGGAAGCAAGGCTCTCCTTATGGTAATAACGTGCAGTCTAAAAAACATCAGGTTGGAAGGGTCAAAACTGCTGCTGCAAATATCCAAGTGTCCAGTTCACTGTCCTTATGACTATTTTGTGTTGACCTGCATCCAGTGATCCCGTCTTTTATGAAGCAGCCTACTTTAAGTATTGCTTCAGGATTGCACGCAATTTCAAACCCAAAGGTCTGATACCAGCTCCAACTAGTGTAGACAGTTGTTGTGTCCCTAGGCAAGGCAATTATCCCACCTTGCCTTGAACTGTGAGCAGTGATTTGCATGTTTACATGCTGCAGATCCCTATAAGCTCTGAATGGAAAATACCAAGTTGAATATGACACATGAAATCTAAAAAACTGCCATTGGTGACGTTTTAGATTCTGTGCCACTCTCCACCACAAGTCTTTAGGGAGGTATGCGTAAAATACTTACAAATACAAATGCGGCTGACACTTAAGCTCCTTTAATTACATACACGCATCATTCACGGCCAAATGGCTAAGTGCTGTATTGTATTTTGCAACTGAGGCTCTCCTGGCACTATTCTCTCACTTATCCAGGATCACACTGGCTTAAAACGCTTTTCTTGACTCATACTCTGATACAGACATGGCCAAATAAATGTCATATGGAAACCAGATTTGCTCTTACACTTTTATTGGTTAATATTTGTGGCATTACGAAAAGAAAAAAAAAAAAAGTTTTGCAATGAACTCAAACATGCAAACATAAAGTAGAACATTATTTTGGGCACCAATATCCAACTGTACAAATAGTAACTTAGAAACAAGATCAAAACAGATCAATTTTTGTTTACTTGCAGCTTTTACTGTGGCATGTTGATCCTCTGAACCTCACCATCTGGGTCACTCTGGTGTCGTCAGCGCTCAGTGACAAGTCTATAACCACCAAACAGCGCTATGCTAACTGCAGTCTCTGGCCTTAGCGTCCTTAACCTCGAATATACTGAAATACAGCTTTAAATTCTGCTCACTGGGCTGCCGAGTAAATAGTCTCTGATCAATGTTTGGCAAAATGGCCTCTCGCAGAAGAAAGATTTGGTGTCATCTCCGAAGTATAAATTGCACTTTCAAAGGGGGCCATAGAGTTGAGTGGAAAAATGGAGGACTTTGGGAGACGTTTTGACACATAAAACAAACTTGTGAGTTAAAAGGAGGTATGTCGGATGCACTATCACTGGTGTTGAAGTGATAGGGTGTAACTTTCTGGGGGTGGAAAGTCAACTGCATGATTCTGTGGAAATAAAAAGTTAAAACCATTCTTCGTTTGGGTTTGGCAATGAGTAATAAGATCAGAAGGACTTTAAGTTTATTTTCAAGTGGTTTTAGTGGGATCTGGCAACCTAAAGGGTGAGGCTCACACTGCTGCTTTCTTATTGGATAATTGTCTTGAAAACCAAAACAATGAATGAAAACAACAACTTGATCATCATGTACACATTTATATAATAATTATATTATAATATACAATAAATCAATCATGGTTATGATTGCCAGTGAAATCAATATTGAATTTGAACGTGTCAACTTTACACCTGAAGACACAGATTGTGTTTATGAATTAAAAACAAAACAAACAAACAAACAAAAAAACTTTAATACACACATCCATCCATGTTCTTTTTCCAGGGCCGGGTCACGAGTCCAGCAACCTAAGCAGGGATTTCCATACTTCCCTCACTCCAGACACTTCCTCCAACTCCTCCGGTAGAACCCCAAGGCGTTCCCAGGCCAGCCGAGAAACATAGTCCCTTCAGCTTGTCCTGGGTCTTCTCTGGGGCCTCCTCCAGGTGAGACATGCCCGAAACACCTCCCCAGGAAGGGGTCCAGGAGGCATCTGGAACAGATGCCCGAGTCACGTCAGCTGGCTCCTCTCGACATGAAGGAGCAGCGGTTTTACACCAAGCCCCTCCCGTGTGACTGAGCTCCTCACCCTATCTCTAAGGCACCCTTCGGAGGAACTCATTTCGACCGCTTCTATCTGCCGTCTTATCCTTGACTCATGACCACAGGTGAGGGTAGGAATGTAGACTGACCAGTAAATCGAGAGCTTTGGACTCAGGTCCTTCTTCACCACAACAGTCCGATACAGCGACCGTATCACTGCAGACGCTGCACCGATCCACCTGTCAATCTAACACTCCATCCTTCCCTCACTCTGAACAAGACCCAAAATACTTGAACTGGGCAAGGACTCCCCACCCACCTGGAGAATACACACATCTCTTTGAAAATATGTTCTTCTAAAACAGAAAACACATATTATAGTACCCCACTTTTTAATATAATTATCTTTAACAATTCAACACATTTGATTTTATCTGGACTGAAAGAAAATAAAGATAAAGATATTTTAATTTTATGACAGTAAGACACAGATGACTTGCTGCTGTTGAGAGCGTGTGGAAAAATGGAAGAACTCTCTAAATACAATGAATACTAATATGCTTTTTCTTATGACATAAGTGAGATAAACAATAATGTATTAAACTTTTCCATTTGGTTTTCTCAGCCCCTCCCATTTTAAAAGCCGCCTTAAACTAAAGCTTTTTATTATTAAAAATGAGCAGCAGACTGAAGAACAAAATACTCTGAGGGGATGTTTTCTTTTGTCCAATTCTAAAAGAACAAACTCATTTCTAAAGCATTCAAGTGTCTTAGCAATCTTTCTTTTATTATTCAGATCAGCCTCACAACTGCACTGTGACGAGACCAATCTCCAAGTAGAGTCCAAGTAGCGCGCACTCAAACTGTTAAGATAATTTGGAATACAATAGAAAGTTCTGGATACTCAATGGCATCTTCTTCCAGCATCAACTTGAGTAACAAACGCTTTAAACCCTTTTGTAGCTTGGCTGCTTAATTTCCTGTTGTGTGAAGATGTTTAACAGTGAAGAGCTGTTTTCTTCCTCGGTTTCTATTCAAGCCTCCAGTCAAAAGCAAAATAGTTTTTCAGTCTGAGTGACTCATGAACGTGATCGCGACAGAATTTATGCAGAACAGCCTTGGGTGTAAAAGATAGAAAGTGTTAATAGCCAAAATATTTTAATTTGTGAATGTTAGACATGTTTGAAGATGTTAAAGGAAAGGCATTTGTAATAGCATTTTTCACCCAAAACCACCCAAAACAGAACTGTATATGCGCAGTTTCAAAGACTACCACAAACAGATCTAGATGTCCGCAAATATTATGCTTTAAAGGTCCTATATTACACCAAACTGACTCTTGTGACCTTAATTAACCTTAATAACCTTTATTATTAGTCTATCTACATCTCCTAAGGTCAAAATGCTCTGTTCCACCCATAGACTGTATATATAAATGGGCAAAGCTAACCTGCTAGCCACCGCATTCCAAACAGGAAGTGAGCATAAGCGCGCTTCTGGCTCCATTGACTCTGGCTCCAATTCACTTTACATTGGAAAACTGTCGCCCCTGTTCCGTAACCTCTGCTCTCAGGCTCGTCATTTTAGTCTTAAAATGTTCATATTAACTTGCTCTACATGATCCTGGTCTTTTTTATTTCGCTGTTGTGTCCGTAAATCAAGATATGAACATAAATAACAGACAAATCAGCTGCCTTCTTTCCCCGAGGCCGCTCCCACTAGCTTTAGCAACAGGTTTGAATGACAGTGTTGCTAAGCGCCTGCTTCTTGCTAAACCAGCGGTGCGGGCGGAAAGGGCGTTACCTTCAACAGCCTCACTCTGGATTGGCTCTTTGGTTGCTATGATACTCGCGGTCGACATTCCTAATATGCAGCTTGGCTCCAAATTCGCCCCTATAATTATTAGCCTCAATGAGCTTCATTTGACTGGAGCTGAACGCTATGGGTGACATGGGCAGTCTATGGTTCCACCTTGTGATATTATGTAGTGGTAGTTTTCAAGTTAACCGCTACCTTTTCTTTTCTTTTTCAGGGCTGAAATTATCCAAATTATTCCAGTGAAGGTGTATGGAGTTTAAAAACACAGTGGAGCTCTTCCTGTATTACCACATGACATCACAAGGTGGAACAGAGTGTTTTCTGTTTGAGAGAAAAACTCAGCCTAAATATGCCAGGTTTGTGTGTTAAAGGTATGTTTTTAATGAGGAAACAACATTATGACATAGATCAGAAAATAGCGTGGGCCCATTAAGGAATCTTTTATTCTTATTCTTTTATTAACACAGGGTTTTCAGATGTGATCCTTTCCTTCGGAACGAAATTTGCGTATTCAATTTGCATGTTTTACTCACTATAATTCGTAGCTGTCAGTGATTTTGACAGCGTTGGCTTGACAGATCTGTCTGGTTAATGTAGAGCACTTGCCATTAAACACTTTGCGTCACTAAGACTGTCTGTCATGATAAAACCTTAATCATGAGAATAATTTAGCCAGAATTAGGGCTGCGGTACAATTTTAGAAAAAAAAAACAAAAAACTGACAAATATTGCGCTGGGGTTTGGATTTGTGTTTATGTATTTTAAAAAGGTAAGATTCTTTTCATAAAGCTCATTTCAAACACATCTACGAGCACTGACATTGGAGCAAAGATTGGAGTCTGAACTGTGAAACTAATTTAAAAATTCTATGCATCTCAGAACCTGTTTATAAAGGTCTAAACTACATTAACAGGATATTTTGTTTTTACAGTAAACATTCTATCGACTAAATAACTGCAGTTTTTGTGATTTTCTTGCAGTCCAACCCAGCATTCTTAAAACTGCCATCTTTGTTACAGTGTTATTGTTGTTTACTTATCTGCATGCATTTTTTCATGTGATGTGATCTGGCATAAGATATAACCACTGACAGCTGAAGTGAGTAACAGAGCACAGTATTTTATTTGAGGTCCTGTGTGGCGGCAGAGGAACATTTGGTCTTCAAAGCTGAAATTTTAACAACAAAAGAGGGGTCACTTGATGTTCAGGATGTTGTCATTGTAAAAAAAAATGAAATAGAAATAGTGAACATGACAACTATTTCAAAGCATCACGAAAACTGCAGCGTGTCTGGCGAGAAACACACATAATCACAAATATTGTACATTATGGTGATCAAAAATGAATGCTACACCTGATATGTGTGTAATTAATTTAACAGTACTCAAATGCAGGCCCCTCTGATCCCCTCGTATGAATGCGTTGGCAGTGCGTTTGCGTAGCCGAGTCTTTTGGCCTTGTTCCCGGTGCAGTGGAGCACACTTCAATGCTTCTGCCAGCCGTCTTTGTACCAGGTTTGCATTTTCACAGACAATTATTTTCTCTGTTTACTTTGCTACCGGTCTTTATGTGTTTTCTATATTTTCTCTCTGTGTTTGGCAGGTTGTTTTCATTAAAAATCAAAAGACGAACTAATACCTTACCTTTTGTGAAGGACAGATAAGAGTATGTTTCAGGCTTATCAAAACATATAGAATAAAACAGAATAGGAAAAACATAATGACATAGATGTGGTTGGGGAAGAAAATTGTATGAAGGTTCATAAATGAAAATATTCCACCAACCTTGACTTGCGATTGGCTGTTTGTATCAAAGAAAGCCCTGAGCCACTTCGATCATGAGACAAGCTCTAGTGGAAAATATCTTTAAAAGGAGCTGCCATTGATCAGATCCTTTCCTCAAGTCATAACATCAATCACTGAACTCAAGGGGCCAAAAGTCCTTCTGAAATATCAAAAATAAAAATGGAAAGAGACAGCACAGGACAGTTGGCTCCGTGCACAGTAGCGGCCGCTAACCTCACTGTTAGCGTCACTACTTCTGGTCCAATTTTATCTCTGTGACGTTTTTGCCTAAAATGAGATTTTCACACTAAAAATGAATAAATATTTAAAGATCAGGCAGAGGACAGGGAGCTGTCATTGACAACATGTTAAACACTACACAAATAAAATGAATACTTCACTTTAGAAAGAGACGTTTGTGTCTCAGTGCTAACTTTAATGCTCATTTTGAGGCATAATACATATTCTATTAAATCAGCACCACAAATTAATCTACATATACAATTAATTGGGTAGTCTTTATATTAATTTATTTTATTTTAATAGGTTGTTTAGTTTATGTTTTCCGATTTTAATAAAAGTGTTAGCTTTGAGACAGAGTGAACTCGCTAACGTGCTGCTGTGCTCTGTTATTTAAATAGATCCATACTGTGCACAGAGCCAATTGTTGAATATGATATATGACCACAGCCTACACGTTGCGTAACAGGGTATCAAAGGTAAATCCAGAAACAAGGTGTCAGTTCAGAGACCTTGAAACAGAAGCTTGGAAAAAGTAAGAAAGAGAGTGAATGATCCACAAAAGTATAAAAAAAAACCTTTTCATTAATGAAGGGGGCAGTATAGAATGTAACTGCATCCAAAGGAACTGTATGTGTACAATGTTTATTATGATGACATACAAATATGAATAAAACAACAAATAATAAAACAGATACACATGACTAAGAAGAAAAAGTTTAACTCATTACAATGGATGATTTATAAAAGACCAAGACTGTCACTTATTAAACTTATCTTCACACAAACCAATCGAGGCTGTTTTGATAGAAACACAGATTCCTGGGAGAATATAAAATTTAGAGACTTCTTAAAAGTTATAAATATCTTGAGTTTAGGTTCTCTCAACCTGTTTTCACCATCACAACCAAAAGAATCTGGCACTGGCAAAAAGTGATACAATAAACAGGCCTACAAATGTACAATTATAAATGAATAATCCAATAAAAATATGTATAAGTCATACATTGGTCTAATTGTTACTGTAGGAGAACCATGACTACTTTCAAACTTGGTTACGACTTTTATCAAGTGAATTATTTTGATTTAATTTAGGTATTTTGTTGAATGTAAGTACAGGAATATCTATTTGTTATGATGAAATATTGGTACTATAATAACTGTACTTTTAATAGCCTTAATTTTTTCTTGCCCTTGTACAGATGTATTGTAGCTCTTGAGGTCAAAATAAGTCCACTGCATGCAATTTGCATCTAATTATACGTTTTTTACTGTCCGATAATCAGGAAGTGCTTGTTAGCATGCTAGTTGGTGTTAGCATTACTGTGACGCCAAAACTCCCCTCTGGTCTCCGGGAGTTGTGAAAAGTGCTTAAAAACTCATGGTGAATAATTTAGACTGTAAAAATTCAGGTACAGTGCTTTTTTAAGGGGAGACACTACAGGTAAAACTTTTTTTTTCAATTTTTTGGTCAGTTTGTCTCTTGGCATATAAGCTTTCATGTGGAAACAACAAAATATTTCACTCTGCACTGAAAGACGTTTTAATATTTAAATCCACTTGCAGCCATAGAGTTATATGGGACGTTGTAACTTCAAAGGCTGTTTTTTCAAAATGCATTTCCCCCATAAGGACATAAGGATCAGCCCTTAAAGTCGCACCTACACACACCAAACTTTCCAGTCTTGTACTTAACAAGGTTTTGACAAAATGTACTGAAGTACATTTTTATATCTAATTCTAAGTCTGATATATTAAAGTTTTAACACCAAAAAATGAGGCGGAATTAGAATTATTAGGCAAATTTTCAGTCAGATCTAGTTTACTCAAACACTAAGATATCCAAGACTCCCTCTGTATATATGTTGTATTTAATATGTCAACAAAAAGAAGCAAGAAATTTAAACCTGGCTCTTTTCATGTTTCTGTTGTGGCAGTTTTTACACATAAAATCCCTATTTTTTTTATATGAAAACATTACATGATGAAAAACGTGTAATACATTTTTCCCTTACATTTATGTGAGTAAACCAGAAAAGAAGTTTCAAACTGGTATCTTACCTGCGGTGTCTCTGTGTCTCCCTGCAGTGTGTTACTGAACTATTCTTAAATGCATTCTGTGTACCCAAACAGATTTGTAGGTGGTGAGGAAAAAGCATGGCAGGGTTAAGTGGCTGCCAACTGGGAGCCTGACTCCACATCTGTCTCTGCACAGACGCACATGCACCAGCCACAAGCAGAAGACCCATGTGAGCCTGTGGGAGAGTAGAGCAGAGAACCAGGAACTGCTGCAGCCAAATGTGCCAAACACCACACAACTCAACAGAAACCATGCATCATGCTTTATTTAAAAGAACAAATACTATGCACAATTGATATTGTTATTGGCATTTCATGATTTAGAACTTAACATAACGCCTAATAAAAAAAACAAAAAAAACCCAAAACAGACATTATTTCACAGCATCAGTGTTCCCCATTCTCTGATCTGGTGCCACTCACCATCTACTGGCAGGAGAGGGAATTACTATGTGGAAAACATTTACTAAACTAAGTAATGATGAACATGTCCAGACATGTTGATGTAAACACAGCTATGAATGGGATTTGATGGCAGAAATACTTAGAATAAGTCTGACGATGATTTAAGGACTGTGCAGGCTCTCTATCTGTGACATCACAATCCCAGGAATTTCAAACAAAATAAATGAGAGTTTAGTGTGGCTCAGAGATAAAGGACTTTTTACAGTGGATTACTGAAACCAGTGTGAATGATGCGAAGTACAACTCCAGGTATGTTTTTAATGAAGGAACAATATTCTAGCAAGGTGAAAAGCGCAAAAAAAAAAAAAAAAAATCTTTTCCCCATAAAATGCCTGACTACAATAAGGCCCAATTCAAACTGTCTCTGAACGCTTTGGCTGGACTCTTTGTGAAACTGAGACTCTAGTCTTGGTCTCTGCTGTCTGACTTACTTTCATTATAAGTGGGAACAAGCTACGCACAGAAGAAAATTAGATTTCAAATTCCTCCTGAATGTTTCAATCTAAGACTATGTATAGTTGGCGTCTGGGGTTATGGTCTGATAAACAGTAGATTGATTATTTGTCTGGTCCTGACAACTCCCATGTCAAAGCTGAAGCATATATCGCTAAAAATAGATTTAGGGACTAATTAGTTTAAAAAGTCCAGGTAAAATTCCTATTAAAGTAGTACTATTTATTTATTTTTATTATTTTAGGGTTTAGGGTGTGAATTTATGAGTTTAATCTAATAAGAAGCATCACATAAACATGTATAAATATGTATATGTTTGTATATATGGTTGTGTTTGGACATCCCTGCTAATTTGAACAGTAGCAAAGTAAAAATGGGAGGCTGTAAACAGACTAGATTAGTTTCATAATACAAACTCTAAACACATTAAACACAGCAGCTTTCTGAATGTTCTGATGGGAATGAATATTGACTCACAGTATATGTCACTGCTCAAACTGATGTGTCAAAATCAATGACTCTTCAGCTGGAGTGTTCACAGTATTGATAAAGCAGGCCTTTGACTGACAGCATATATATGTCATCAGGACCTGCTGGTCTAATGATAGAGCTGCTGTGGACACATAACAGACAGCAGACATTTCACTGAGGATTGTGACGGTACTTTCAATATGGAAATATAATTACTGCCTAATTGATACCTGACAGTCTTTGCACATGTGAAAGTGGGCGTCAGCTTCATGTTGGGCAGCTCCACACTCATCAAAGCCTTGCCAGTCATCTTGAACTTGAGATGGAGATAAGTAACATCAAAAAAATAATAAACCGCAATATTTTTAAAAGTAGAAATGAAAAATAACCAATTCAGGGCTAGAGAACGTCACTGGTCACGTCAACAGTTTTCTGAATGGACCAATTCTAATTAATTTTAAACCAGAAAAAAAACATAACTATTTTGGTTCAGATGAATCACTCCTTTCAGAGAATCAGTGTATATTGTATTGTATGTATTGTATGCTTATTGTATTGTAACATTTGAACAAAAATGTAACAAAATAACATGTATAATTCAACACTACCATCTGTCTTTTATTATGCCTGTTCTTTTCCGTGTTTGAACTGTGTGTTTGCTTATATGAAAACCAAACAGAAGCCTGTAAATGAGGATTTAACAGTATTCTATAAGAGGAAGTAGGTTCCTATAGAGTGAAATATTATTATTTGTCTTATTGGATTATACAATAATGAACCATAATGTAACACATTAGGCTTATATTTTTGGACACTCATCGTGGCTTCATGTTGCATTGTGCATTCCCTCCTCACACTGGATAAGAAAGTTTATTTAGCCATGGCCAAACAGACATGGAAGTCTATGGGCACCAAAACCTCCACTCAGTCACACTTTATATTCATACTAAGGAACAATGGGTGAAGTGTCTTGCCCAAAGACACAGCATATGCCCTGGATATAGCTGGGATAGTACAGTCAGCCTTCTGGATGTAAAACGACCAATCAGCCAATAAAACAGAACATAAATAGTGATAATCATCATTGGTTGAGCTGTCAGATCCTCTGACCCTCAGGTTGGCGGTGTGATTCCAGCTCCCACACATGAATGCTGTCATTGTGTCCTTGGGCAAGACACTTAACCCACCTTGCGCCCAGTGTCTGCGTACACTGGTGTATGAATGTGTGTGTGAATGGGTGAATGGTTCCTTAATGTAAAGCACTTTGAGTGCCTTAAAGGTGGAAAAGCGCTATAGAAAAATGTGTCCATTTACCATGACCATAATTTAAGAGGTTACTGCACAAATGTGAATCAGGCGCAAAAAATGCCATCAGCAGATTTGACACATGACACAAGAAGCCAGAAATGAGTATGAAGATATTTTACTGTAGAAACAAGTGGAACTCTCTACTTTTTATGAGGTACCCACAAATATAATGCATGTTCAGAGCTGATCCAGTAAAAGTAAGGCTTGTATACAATTCACTGTAGGTAGTTGTTTGTCATGGTGCTAATTAAAAGCTGATGTTTAATTTATCTCAGATACAAAATGACAATGACAATACACTAAATCATGGTTGGGCAGTTCATTACTGTCAAAACACCTGTATTAGCTTTGCCATTGTGGTGGGTTAAACATAAATAGAATGTAGATAATGAGAGGGAAAGTTTCATATAGTTGTTTTGAGTTTGACATGAGTGTTCTGTTCAAGATTCTGCTGTACTAGCTCCTATAGTGATATTCATCCCACACATGAATAACTGGCGTCATGCTAACTGAGCCCTCACACAAAGGCCCTGCAGCAGATTGGCACCACACTTCTAATGTATGTGCATTACTGCTATCAAATGCATACACTGATTCACTTCACTTTAGATGATATGTAACTTTCTGAAAGTGGTACTTAGTATTTAGTCTGTTTTTTGGCTAAAAAGTTACATACTGGGCGTTAAGTTACTGTTGAATATAAAACACTAATCATTTGAATTAAATAAGGAGCTGATTTCAACTGGGTTTTGGTAATGCATCTTCTATACAAATCGTCATGGGCAGCAGTGTTAAGCTTTGTAGTTGTTTGATCATTCATCATGCCAATAAAGAGTTGAATTCATTCAAGTAACTATTGCCTCATATGAAACATGTCAAAATAATCATCTCTTTTAATACAGCGTCTTTATGTTTTTACATGTGCATCATGCAAATGCTTAATAATTCATAATTGTTACAACACACAGCTTCACATGAGACTCTTGGCACAAAGAATATATAAATACTTATTCCTCATCTTTACATCTACTTACATTGGTCTGATTAAAATTCAAGCTATAACAAGGATATAACTTATCAGTAAGCAAGGGAAAGCTGTTCTCACAAATCCTTGAATCATCCCTGAGTGGATCACGTTAGGCACCTGTAATACATTTGAAAACGTGTGCACGTCTTCAGGCAAAATAGCCAGAGATTGGTTGACAGCCAATCTAAAAAATATTATATTATGATAACTGTGTGTCAAATGTTTATAATGTATGAAAAATGTTTAACCTACTGCAGGGCAAGAAGGGGCATGTACACGCCAAAGGTGCAAAGCAGTATCTCTCTATGTATTTTACACTAAAATGTAAAGTACTCTAAAGGAAAAAAAAACACACAATCTGGCAGCCTTGGTTGCCAACATTTGTTTTTTAAATGGGAACAAATACTATAGTGTTTTTAAGGGCTGGTTCAGGCAACTACAACCATGAGTTTACTCTAAATGTGCTCTTATTTCTACATAAACATATTTACAGGCAGCATTACTTTGAGAAGCACCAACAAAGCCTTAACAATCTTCCTGTAACAAGTATTAAACTTTAAAGAGTGTCTGGCATTGACCTTTCATTATTAACACATACAATCCTCCACATCCATCTGAAGGACAGGCACTACAGTATTATAATGTTTAACTATACACCATATAAAAGACAATATTTACATATCAGTGCAAAAATACCACAGTTGAGGCAACTCCACGTGTAAACAGTGATAAAGTCATATAAAATGAGTCCTGAAAAATAAAAGAGAAATACCCTTTACCAATTTACAATGACATTCATTTGTGCTTGTTTATGAGGTTCCCCACTCGTTGGAAAAATTTGCCAATCTTATTCTCCTGGTTTCCATGTGCAGCTTGGTGATGTTCTGTGGACGTGTCAAGTTTAGAAAGACTTTTTTCCTGAGCTGATCGGCTCCCATATCCAGAAGAAGAACGCACTGGCTGTAGTTTCACATAGGAGGGTTCATATCTATTGTACATTTTCTGCTCAACATTGTAATCCCTGCTCAAGCCGCCTGTCTCGAAGCTAAAGTTTGAGCTCCTGTCGGGAGAATGCAGTTGTCTCTGAGAGTCATATTTGACATTACTAGAGTGTGGTCGGTACCGGTGCTCCTCAGTGGCAAATCGTGGCTTTGAAGTTGCAAGCGGATCCTCTATTCTGTGGTTTTTGTGGCGCTCAGGGCTTGTTCTGCCTGTGCTCTTTGTGCTTTGGCGATGTTGGTTTCTTCCTCGAGCGATTCTCACCTCATCCTCTAGTGTTAAGGTGTTTGTGCTTTCTTCTGATCTGACACTATCTCTTCCCAGAGTCCCAGATTCATCATCTTTCTTGTCATGTATGTTCAGAAACGATTTAATCTTTTTGGAGCTCTTCTTAAAGAACCTTTGCTTGTTTGTAGTGCTGCCTTTGTTGTTCAGATGCTCTGTGTTGACATCAAGAGCTACAGCAGACAGCGCTCTTGATGACGCGTCCTGCCACATGGGACCGCTGGGACTATTGGGGCCAGTTATTCTTTTGACATCGTAATGAGAGACTGATCTTTGATCCTCATTCAGCGCTGACAAGTACCCTCCGTTGGGTGCATTAATCCCCATTGAGCTTCTGTTCACCTGCATTCTGGAGAAAGGCCCATACAACTGCTCCTCGTGGATGTAATTACTGTTGGATCGAGGGTCAGCCACACTGTGCCTTTTGTGCCAGTTTTCCGTGAATAAGTCAGGATTGGTCAATATGTGACTTCCTTTTGGTCTACCCAGGGATGCGTAATTTGGGTAGAAAGGGCTTCGGGTGGGAGTTAATTTTTCATTGTCATCTAACATTTGAAGGCTTTGTTGTCTAAAAGAAAATTCTTCCTTGCCCATCCTGTCAGCTGCTGTTGGGCTCCACTGCATTGAAGAGTAGTGCATCGCCGAGTTTGGTGATAAGCGCCCAAGACCGTATGAAGAATTGTCTAGCTCCCCTTGCTCTGGGATAGTTGACCTCAAGACAAGAGAGGTCCTCATTCTCCCCTGCATAAATGTATTGACTTTACCTGTCGGGTCAAGTTGATCTAAGTAATCACAGGACTCTCTGAGGGGAGTGTCTGGGTTATTAAGATAAGATTCAATCCTCCACGTGCGCATGAAGGCCTTGGTACTCTCCTGGTTTGGCGTTATTGGCTGAGCGGGGATCAGCTTATCTTTACTGTTGTATATCTGCCGTTTGGGTTGACTTCTTATCTGCGCGACGCTTAGGAATGCACCATTTTTATCACCTGAAATGTTCCAGTTGCTTCCTCTGGGGTGTAAGTTTGGAGGAATGTATGGGTCCTCTCTTTCACCTGCGTAGCTATGCCGTTTTTTGTAGTTTTCCGCTGACATATGCGAGCTAATTCCATTCTCTCTTATAGGTCCAATTGGTTCTTCCTCAAAGCGACCTTCATGTGGATCTATCAAGCCTAGACTCCTCTTTTTGTACACTCCCTCCGTTGTGTGTCGTAACTGTCCTCCTCTCTCCATCTTAGAGACAGGATTAGGCGCAGGTTTAGGTATAATGGGTCTTCCTTGTAGTCCATTCTGGCAAGTTAAAGGGGCGAATTGAGCTGGGACAGTTGACCGTGCATAAAGTGTCCGAAATTCCTCATCATAAGATTTCACCAGATGCCCCGTAATCACTTGGACCATACTCAGGTTGATCTTCTCAAACGACCAAGAGAAACTGCAAACACAAAACACAAAATTAGAACTACTGTTTTTGGTGAGTTAGTATTCATCAGTGGCTCTGTTGACATGCACACCAAAAATCAAGTCATTATCTGATTTCTGGAGTTATCAGACTATTATAATGCCATGCAAATTGTTACAGCTAATGTGAGTAATCTGACGTGTGCAGGTTCTGACAAGACAAAATATGCAAAAAAGGGTAAACTTATGTGGCAAAGACAAAACAATCAAAGATAAAATGTTAAAGATTGAAATTGTACTTCTAATTACAAAAGTTACTCTAATTGATTAACCAGGCGTTTTTGATCAGATTCTCTGGTGCATGTAAACCACCAGTGGTGGAAGGTAACGAAGTACAAGTAGTAAAGTACTGTACTTAAGTAGAATTTTTAGGTATCTGTACTTTACTTAAGTACATTTTAAAGTGGATACTTTTTACTTTTACTTTACTACATTTGAAAGCAGGTATCTGTACTTTCTACTCCACTACATTTTTGAACTGGACTGAAAAGTAAAAGTAATTTTCATATTATTTTAGGGGTTATTTTTACCATGTTTGTGGTAATATCCTGACTAAAGTTCTCAAGTTTAAGCTTCAGCTTTGAGCAAACAAAAATAAATACACAAAATTCAAACGACAAGTTAAGAAATTGATTTGTATGTTTAAAGTTGACCAAAATATGTATACTTTTTTAATCAATATCACTACATTTAACACTTTAACAAATTAACAACACTTGTGTGAAATACTTTTACTTTTTACTCTTAAAGTACATTTTTAAACTGGTACTTAAATACTTTGACTTAAGTAGATTTTTTCATGTAATACTTTTACTTTTACTTGAGTAACTTTTTACCTCTGTATCTGTACTTTTACTTAGGTAACAAAATGTAATACTTCATCCACCAGTGGTAAACACACACACACACACACCTAAAATCAGATCTTATTGTTGAGTAATCTGATTATTCTAGTTATCAGATTTCGACTGGCCATGCAAACGTACCCAGTGTCTAGTTCACAGTCTGTTTACCTGTAGGAACCATACAAAGCCGTACAGCAGTCGAATAACAGAAACCTCTGCTCCATTGCACCATGAAATTTTGCTCCTGATTGACAGAGGTAATCGTGACCTTTAACTGTGCGCACCCTCATATTCTGCAGACAGAAAGAACATGACCCATCAGATCCTACATGAAAGGCGTAATCACAGAAAAGGTGTCATTTTGCTGTTAAACAAAATACTCTAATGCGGGTGTGCAGGTGAATTCTTGAGCGATGGAACAATACAACAAACTGCAAGTTACTTTCCCACATAAATGAAACAAGGCTCCACCCTGTTTGCATGACGAACCCGCTGGAATGAGACATAAGGCTGAGAATTTCTGGCATTGCAAAGTAAACACGGCATGTATTTTAAACTCTTGAGAGGTTATGCTCAAGATTGAGATTAGAGAAACTTTATTTATCTAACAATGGGAGAATTTGAAGGTTGCAAGGAAAAGTACAAAGTTAGAAACAGAGTGAACAGAAAGATAAAAGTGACGCAAAATGACTGAGTTTTATAAATGCATACCCTGAGCTGCTGGATTCTCACGTCTTGATTTTCAACCATGGAGAGGAAGGTCTTTAAATTGAAATGATCCAAGAGCACATAGACCGCCACTCCTCGTAATGAAGCCTCCACAATCTCTTTAAAAATATCCATATCTGTGAACTTATCCATGACAATCGCAATGACCTGCAAGGACAATCATGGTTATTGTCTACATTTTCAAAACGTTTTGCATATTTCACAGTTTAGTTGTTTGAAAATAAATAAAAGAATGATTTTGTGATGAGAAATGTATGTATAGATGTGTGAGAATAATTTCATTTGTTTGATTGTGAACAGCTTGGGCCTATCCCAGAAAGTGTGGGTGGTAAACTCCCAGGTCTATATTAGTCACTGCTTACTCAGAAACATTCACGGTGTGTTTATTTAATATCTTTCAATTTTACTGTACTGCACTTTCTGCTGCCTGGACAAGAATAAAAGCCAAGAACACACTCAACTAGGTTCAGTATAACTACTTGTCCGTTAGTATTACTAAATCATTGTTTGAAAACTCTTGTAGAAAGGCAGAGCAATCTTATTTCATTACTGGTTCTTTTAGCGAGTGCAGCCATTTTCCCTTAATTGCAGTTTTGACAACCCGAAAGCTGGCTCTCATATCTCCACATAATATTTGAATCACTCAGACTTGTTCTGCAGTCATTAGAGGAGAAGTGGAGACATGATACCAATTTTCAAGTTTGATTTGTCAGTTGAGCTGAAAATTGGCATTACACCTGACGACCCGCTAACTAGAAGTACCGTTCTCTCTATAGAAATCGACAACTATGTAAAGAATATAGCAATATAATTTACAAGCTAGTGTATGGTTGTTCCTGCACTGTCTGTAAGTTGCAAAACCAGATTTTAACGTCGTCTTGCTCACTGGATGACACATAGAGCAGTGCCTGGAGGGGCTAAAGACTCGACATAGTTGCGCAGTGAAAAGCACACTTCCCCTAATTTGAGCACTATGGGGCTATGCTGACAGCTGAGATATTCCCTGAGCCAATTTGTAACACACATCGCATATACAGAAGGCTGAGTGCCGTTTTCATTACCTGCCTGGCATCCTGAATGTGTTTCCGTACCACCTCTTTGATAGTGGGATTGTTCTGTCGGGGCGGGTGATAGAGCAGATCTATATTTGTTTGAAGTTTTTCATGTCTGACGTCTGGCCATCCTAAATCCAAATCCGGCGTTTCGACATCAGAATGCATGGGCCAGTAAGTCCCCGAAGATGACTGGCCATCACTGTGGTTTTGAATATTAATTTCCTCAGGTTGGGTCGGGGGTTTGGGTGGCTCTGCGTGCGTAGTTATAAAAGCAAGCTCATCCTCTGAAAGAAAATTCCCCACGCGTTCACCTTTGAGAAACTCGCGGTAACTGTCCCGACCGCCACTCAATAGGCGATCGATAGCGAGCCGATACGCCTCCTTATAGTGGGGCTGAATGTAATCATCAGCTTTAAATTCTCCTCTCAGGGAAGACAGCAAGGAGAAGCCCGAAGAATCCATTAGCCCCCCTGTTCTTTCAGTCAGGCCTGTCAAAGATAATGGAAATCAATAATGAAGTTGTCAAGCAAGAAGAATACAAAACAAACATTCACTGCCTCATTTTGTCTTGTAGTTTAACAACAGAGGATAAATGCAAAATCTGGGGAAAGATACACAACACAATATGTATTTGATTTGAATCTGACAATTGAATTGAAGTTAACAACAATTACTTTAAAGTCTTGCATTACACAAAATTGTCTCTTGTGAGCTGTTAGCCATGTTAGAATGTTGTTTCCTCCTGAAAAACATACCTGGAGCTGTGTTTTGATTAATTCACACATGTCTGAGTAACCTTTTATTATTAGCCTGTCTACTTGGCTAAAGCTCAAAATGCTCTCTTAACAGCTTCCTTTTACCTTCAGTTCAGGAGACATTGGCAATTCCAGGTCTGAAATTATCCAAATGATTCTAGTGAAGGTGTATAGAGTGCAAAACACAGTGGAGCACTTCCTATATTACCACATGACATCACAAAGTGGAACAGGGTGTTTTCTGTTTGAGAGAAGAACTCAGCCTAAATATGCAGGGTTCGTGTGTTAAACATGTGTGAATGAAACAAAACACAACTCCTGGTATGTTTGTGATGAGGAATTCACATTATAACATAGATCAGAAAACTGCGTAATGTGGGACCTTTAAAAGTGCACATGTAACTTTGCTGATTGCTTTGTCTGGAATGTTCCACAGTATGAATTAATCTATCATCACGGAAACAAGCAGATTACACCACTAGACCAAGTCACAGGTCGGATTTTAAGAGCGTTGACCCTGCTTACAGTAAGAAGTCATGTTTTTCGGGGTATTTTTGAGCTATAAAAACACTTGCGGTTGAATAAATGCCTGATTAGTTTAATGCCATACTGTGGAACATTCTATGCAAAGCAATATCATGAAGACCCCCAACCAGAAAAGTCATGTACTGCGCCTTTACATTAAGTATTTCACATGTATATGCAAGTAACAAGTTCTATTTGCTCTCACTTTGTCTTTGCAGTATACAGAAGTACTCAGCAAGTTCTTGTGCCTTTTGTTCACTGACAACTGTAATAAATCTTTTTCTGATTCTGACAGTATTGACCAACAGACCCACTATGGCAATTTGTTACACCACATACAAGATTGAAACAAGCTATATCATTTAAGTTGAAAGCTTACTGTGAACAAGTGAATTAATATTATAAACTGTTATCAATGACCAAAGATGAGGAACACAGTCGTTCCAGTGTTTTCTTTGACTCATGCATCATTCTTTGCATTTAATTACAGAATACTGTGCACAGTTACATTTACTGGAAAACATGACGTCAGATATAACATGTCAGATCATGAAAACCTCCTCATTAATAATAGAAGATGAACCAGTTCGAAGTGCAAAAGGAAATATAGTCGACAACGGTCAGACAGGGGTCAAGTTTCATGTCAGCTTCTGCTATTAGGCGTGTATGGGGTTTCACAACCTTTGGAGCTGTTCTTTTTTTTTACTGATAATGCACCAGGATTTTCATGTTAACTTATCGCATAGCTGGACTATTTTTATTGGCAGCAATGAATAGTTGATAAACCCAGCATGCTTCCTCGTGTCATTTAATAACACCGGTATATTTAGCATAGTGAGAGTGGTGCACAAGACTGGGCTGTTGATAGAGTTATACTGTTTGAAATATTAGCCTCTGTGAAAATGTCTGTAAATGTTCAAATCTAATTACCCTGAGCATGTTTTAGCCTGTGTTGTATGGAACGGTGTAGCGTCTCACAACAATTCATACATAACCTGCCTGGCAATTAGCACAGTTGTTATCAGGTTACAGTTTCCTCACATTGACATAGTAAACAACTGGAGCGGTCTTGGCTACATTTATAACATGTTTGTATGGCAACCTGATACACATTTATGGGTTCAAGTTTACCTTGCTACATTGCATTGATACATGTTTGTATGGCAACCTGATACACATTTATGGGTTCAAGTTTACCTTGCTACATTGTATTGATACAGACTATAAGAGGACATGTGTTTATTTGTAAGAATTACCCAGGTAGTCTACTTTTCTTTAAAAATGTTAATGCTCGTAATCTGTCTGCTCCCACCAATATCCACAGAAATCTGATTGCAGTATCAAAAGTCTAACCCCACCATTACACAGCAGTAGCAACTTACATTGAGATTCTGGACTTTGTAAACTCCTCTCGTTCCCTCCTCGATCCCAGTATGTCCTTGTTAGCAAAGTTTATTCATCTTTATGCTGGCTGTGTTTAAGAAAGTTGCAGTCTGCCAGCTGGGAGAAACAAAGACAAGGAGGTGTCTGAACATGATAAGCAGTCTGCAGATAGAGGGTGTGGGTTCCAGTTTTGACATGCAAATATAGTGGCGTTTGAAACTGGCTCTGAGGCAGCCATAAACCAGTTTGAGACCTTTGGCCCCGCCTTTGGTCCCTCTCTCCCTCCCTCCTTCACTTACCTGTCTCGGTAGGTACATGCCTCTTTCTCTCCCTCCCTCACTTACCTCTCTTGATAGATATATGCCTCTCTCTCTCTCTCCCTCCCTCTCTCCCTCCCTCTCTGCCTTACTTCCTTCCCTCTGTAGGAGCAAAGTTCACACTGACGAAAAATCAAGATAATGACAGACAGTAAGAGCCTTTGGTGACTACTTCAGGGGCAGTGCTAATCACAAGGATGTTGAGGCCAGCTGGGATTTCACACACCCACAGATAATGTAGAGACAGAGCAGTTAGTGACTGATCTGAATGGAGAATCGTTTTTAAATTTAAAAAATGGATGGAATAGTTGAGGATTAGTGAGCAAATAGATGATTTACACCTTATCAGTGATGAATAACTGAAAAAATTACTAAATTATGTTTGTTTATCTGACTAATCATGGTCACAAGTCTATGCTTTGGTGCCAACGCTGCATGTACAGGCCTGGAATCAATGTGAAATTCTGTTTAATTCAAGTTTATTTATATAGCACATTTAAAACAACTTCAGTTAGTCACGCTACCTTGGAAAAAAACACTGAAACACCAAGATATCCTGTCTAGCTAGTATTAAATGCCAGGGAGTTTTCAGTCTAGTCTTAAACTGGGATAAAGACATATCAAGTGTACATTTTAATATGCAAATTAGGACTTTCTACAATGCAGCCTGATTGAAGAGCCCATTATAGAACTGAACTGGCATAATATTGTTTCAGTGTTGAACTGACTGCATTTGTATTCAAACAGTAATTATTACCTCTTCACGGCCAAAGCTCCTTGCCAAAGCTTGATCCCGTTAGAAGCAGAGCCGGGCCTGGTTAGTACTTGGATGGGAGACCGCTGGGAATATCAGGTGCTACAGTGGAACACCAGTGACAAAAACTGTTGTCGTGTCCTTAGGCAAGACACTTCACCCACATTTCCTTGAATGAATGTGGTGTGTGCAGAGGTGTCATAGGGGCCGATGGTGCAAATTGGCAGCCTCGCTTCCGTCAGTCTACCCCAGGGAAGCTGTGACAACAGAAGTGGCTTACCATCGCACTGTATGGACCGTAATATATTACATACTGTCTTCTAGGCTAAATCTGTCTTGGGTCCATTGAAGTTTGTGCTGTACTAATGTCTTAAGCTCGCTGAGTGTAGCGTGTTGGAATTAAGCGTTTGATTGTCTTGTTTGTTCTGAGTTAATGAGGTGAATTACGCCATGTTTCTGGCTGTGGCAGATAGGATTGTTTTTGGTTAACTGAACTGGGAGAATCTCAACAATCAGCCCTGCAGCAGTTCACAGGTCACTCAGGTTTGCATGTAAACTCAGCAGAGGTAGGGAGTGACATTTGAGACACTTATTTCATTTGATGCTGGTAAAAAGCTGGAAGCAATATGGAAAAAACAACAAGTGAATGCAATGCTGTGCCGTAGGTCTGCAGAATAAATGACTCAAAATGTCCTCACCAAATTAGCCTTAGTTGGACTCTGCACACCTGCTCTGAAATGCATGTAATTCTTGTTCATTAGTTTAGCCGTTCATATTTCATTGCCTCTGAAATATTAATGCTCTTGGACATGTTTAAAGTGTGAAGGAGAATCTTCATTTTAAAAGATAAATCTAATCATACTCACACAATCACCACAGTGCTGTCTGTGAAATTAGTGAAGTAATGAAATTATTTTAAAACATTCATAACATGCAGATTTAAGTGTAGATTCACACTGTAGACAGAGTAAGTGCACAGGCTGGGCTCAGGCTGAGTCAGAGGCAGACCCAGGCCCGACACAGCAGCAGGGATGAGTCACATAGGAAAGTTCAAAGTTTATTTCCTGTTCACTGCGAGGACTTTCTGTCAAGAGTTTGCATGTTCTTCCTGTGCTCAGGTGGGCCTCAGCTGATGGTTTTTCCACATAGAACACATTTGTGTACAGAGAATGGAGAGAAGGCTTGTGCTCTTTGCTTGTGCTTCTATTTTTGCTTTTAATATCGCTATTCATTATATATTCCTGTCATAATTATAACCATTTTAATGAATGGCACACACTAAAGGCCGTGCTCCTTATCTACGATACTGTCTGTACAAATTTAAATTTTCCTCAGGAAATGAAATCAATGCTCATTGCAATTATAATTAAATGATTCATTCATTCTTCTTCTTGGGTGTTTTGTGGGTTCCTGCGGCCTATCCTAATTATGTATCTATCCCTGGGTTTCAGAGGGATAAGAAATTAGCACGGTTGCTATAGCAATTAATAATTCAAAACAAAATATCCTATCTTTTGAATTGGGAAAGGTTTCCAAAATGGTGCCCATGAATGGACAGAAACCCTGCACTCTGCTGTATGTTAACCATCACATGTGCTGTTTTGTAAATGACCATTTCCTCTAAAACATACATCTCTTTGGGTGGAGGAATATGAAGAACTCTGCAGGAAAAGCGTGTTAATGGTGCACTCTGTGAGATTATGTGTCAAAGAGGAAGCATTAGTGAGGGGCCGGGCACTTCTCAATGATTTCAAATATTCTTAATGTATTTCTCCCAGGGTAAGTTACATGACCTGCAACAAAACTATAGATGTGCCCTAATGAGCTTGAAACTGCTTCAAAAACTGTGTCATCTTAAGAAAGGCCATAAATAACCAGATCTGTGCCCCATTGTTGGGCCATTTCTTCAGTCTGGGCGTGTGTAGATTAAGTAACGTATGCAGCAAGAAGCCAGAACTTTCTTTTCTTGGAGCTTGGTAGATATGACTCACCTTTTGTGACACTCAATCTCTCTCTCATGTTCTTGTCACTTCCTCAGGCGTTTTTTGCATCTTTTGACAAGTTCAAGTGTGTGTCGTGATGTGTACCCAAATCCAACTGTTATGACAAAACACAAATAAAGGCTAAAGTTTTTATTAAAAGTCTGTCAAAATGAGGAATGAATAAATAATGCCAATGCAAGTCCAAAGGTGTAGAATGGATAAACGAGATAACAGTACGAATGTTGAACAAAATATAATGTACAGCCCACATTCCAACCAGATTCCAAAGAAAAAGTCCCAGCTTTCCGAGCCGGAGGAGGAAAATACACCATGGACACGAACCCTAAAGATAGAACTGAAATGCCAAGTTCTCACAATACTAATTTGTGTCTTCATCTCATTATAATCAATGTTCCCACTGAAAGGAACATACAATAATGTTAGCATAGAATTAACATCAGAGGTGGTGGAAAATTATAGCTTTACTTTGAAATGCTATGGGCACTCATAATTATTCACACCATATTCCAAAACGTCTGTGGTGTAACCAGTGGATGTGAGCAGATATCATCTTGAATATAGATTGGTCTTGGTGCGCTATAGTATTACAAATGAATAAATAAAAAGCACACACACAAATCAAATATACAATATGCAAATGTGACTTCTACAATCGTCTTGCTCAGTTTGTTGGGCATTTCAACATTTCCCATGACACAACTAAACATGTTATCTGTACTTGACCTGTAGGACTCTGCTGGTCAGGTTAACTGACAGAAAACACAAGTGTAATCAAGCAAATCATTTCCAAAAAGGTTAGGTCAAAGGTGGATACATTTAACATCCAGATCTTCACATGTCATTTCAAATGTTTAGCAGACCAAATAGTGTTGATTTCACTGAGTGCACCAGTTAAACAGGGTACAGTGTCCTCTGAGTCCAGTCACATTTCAGACATAAAACATAAAAACATGACAACAACAGGATCTCATTTTGTAGTCTCCAAATGTCATTATCTTTAGGTGTTTAAGCCAACAACACAAATGTTGCTTACATTATCTATTTTAAATAGTAACATTTGCACAAGCCTTTTACTCACAGGGAAGGTTTGATCCCCTCTACTGCTGTTGTACCCTTGGGCAAGGCACTTCATCCACTCCTTGTGGCCCTGTTATATAATGTTGTATGGTGGTACTATAAAGTAACATTATATTTATCAGCGTACATGCTCACTACAAAACAGTAAACTGGTTATATATAGGCCTACACCACAAAGGCTCTATCCTGCTACATCTGTGGCTGTGTTCAGATGTTGTGAATATCAGTTGGTTAAACTGAAGTTTACATTAGTGATAATATGTTAGATACTTTGGAGTCATATTCATGGGTTTCTGT
This sequence comes from Periophthalmodon schlosseri, assembly GCA_000787095.1. NCBI lineage: Eukaryota > Metazoa > Chordata > Actinopteri > Gobiiformes > Gobiidae > Periophthalmodon > Periophthalmodon schlosseri. The sequence continues at coordinate 47,292 of KN485869.1, forward strand.
ATACGTCCTGTTTGTAGGACCTTTTGAGGACTTTTGTCCATTCAAAAGGTATTTTAATTTGTTGATTGCTAGTTCCCCAGACCTCACTTGAAACCCATTGATTTGTTGCGATGATTTTGAGGTTTCAACAAATATGCAAAACTGAGAAAATGTCTGTTCAATTCTGGGTTTTTTTTTGCTTATCCAGTCCCTCCATCTTATTTACATTTGTAGGATGAAAATAACTGTCCTCCAACAGTTCCAGGCCCCACCCCCTCACAGCACAGCGCTTCCTCTCTCTGCTGGTCTCTGTCCACTTCTTATGAATTTTTCAGTTTTGCCAGTGGGATGAATGATCTTAGCTCAAAGGTTATAGGAGCAATGTCCCAATGTCATTTTTGTACCTGAGCTGAATGAACAAGAGCACAAACAAAGACCAGGACATCATGATGGAGCTTTGCATTGCAGCACTTTTTGTCATTTTCTGAACAACATCTTTTTCATTAAAGTGAATATATTTGACTGCAGCAGTAGATTTTAACTGGACCACTCATCCAATCCAGAATTCCTACTTCAAGACACAGAGAAAATTTCAGAACCTGAATTAGAAAATCCAATATGGCTGTGCCCTGTAATTGGTGAAAGATAAAAGTTTTAAATTTAAAATATTGATAGTAATTGTGTTCCCTTTAGTTGCAGTTATAAACGTCTACTCAGCTAATGTGAACAAAAACACTTTCAAATGTTGCTTTATAAACTTTCAATGTTAAATGTAATAACAATGTCAAGGTTAACTAACTTCATTTGATCTGTACTTTGGATAATTTTGGCACTTTCCTTATTTGTATCAGTTGATTGAGTCGTTACTCGTCATCGTTTTTTCAAGAAGAGTTCTGACCTTGTTTTTCTCCATAAAATGACCCTTTTGGTACAAGGCCTACAGTATTTGTACACCCACGCACCTATTGTTTGGGTGTTGAGACCTCAGTAGAGTTCATAGGGGCAGATGTACACTGCATTTAAATAAACTAATTAGAACGATGACATGATCTTTGTGTCCTGTGTTTGTGCACTGAGAATCTTTTTCAAAAGCTATTTCTCAGAACCAGTTGCAGTCGAAATGAGTCCAATTTAAAAAGAATGTAAACACAATTCCTTCCACTTCAGCATAACACAATGTGTACCTTTATTATGCAGTGGACTGTGAGGAACGGCCATCTTTGTTGTGGAGACAAAGATTAAATCAAGTAATATACTGCTCATTTTAATTTCCTTTGAAAGGAGTGAAGCAATATTACCAATTCTGCTACTTAGCTCCTAACAATAGCTCATTAAAACCAGGAATCATATATTAATTATAAAAACTATAAAACCTAATTGGCACACCGCCGTCAACACAGCTGATAATAGTAAGATAGCAGGTAACACACATTGAAATGATGGATCAGGCATTGTGTTATTCTGAATATGGTTATTACTGAAATATATAAAAACATTAAATAAATAAATAAATAAATAAATAAATAAATAAATAATCAGTAAGGACCGCTCTCATGTCCCATGATCCTAATGTCTTTCTTATTTTGTAAAGCACTTTGAAATACTTTCTGTACAAATTGTGCTATACAAATAAACTTGCCTTGCCTTGCCACCATAGAGAAAAATAAAGTAAATAGATAAAGTAAAACATATAGATCATAGCTCATTTCTCCCATATCAGTGAATCTAAATTCCATATAGAGATGGAGCTGAGGGGTGATGGCAGGTGTGTTTTCTCCTGAATGTTGAGTGCATCCTTGTGCCGTCATTGTCAATGCCCGATCTTGTCTGATCTCCAAAGTTAAGCAAGGCCAGGCCTGAATAACACTTAGATGGGAGACCAGGTGCCACAGTGGGGCAGCAGTGGGTCAAATGGAAACTAATTATGTCCTTGGTCAAGACACTTCACCCACATTGCCTTGTATGAATGTGCCATGAGTGAACGTTGGTGGTGGTTGGCAGCCTCGCTTCTGTCAGTCTCCATTGAGTGTGGAGTGAATGAATAATGCACTGTAAAGCCCTTTGAGTGTCTTAAAATCCACTCTGTAAACCCAGTGCATTAGTCTTATTTTTGTTACTGCCTTTACCATGGTTATGTGTATTTTCTGTAGGCAAGTAAGCCTGTGTGTCCAAGGCAATTTACTTGTATCTTTAATCTCAAAGATAAACCAAACTAACTTGCAGAGCCAGTAACAAAACAACAATCACTTATAGTGTTATTCGTCACTATAAGTTTAAAGGTGTTTAGTTGCAATGGAAAAAGAAGCTATGCACCCTGCATAGTTCTGTACCAACAGAAATATAAACTGTGTCGTATCACCTTGTTTACATGTCCTGCCTGATCTCGCCTCTATGATATAAAAAGTAACCTCATCCCCTGTGCTTTGTGTGAGATGATGGAGAGTGACCTATAGTAAACCGATGAGAGGCAGTGATGGCGTGTGGACAAGTCAGTGTCACCATAATGTGTAAGTTTACTTTCAACAGCACCAAGACATCAGCCGCCTCAATATGTCACTCTGGAGCCCTGGTCATTACATGAGGCAGGATCATCGCACACAGTGAAGGGAACCAGCTCCACTCAGCCTGTCACACAATGAAGGCTTACAGCTGGATCCCTCACCCGTCCATCACCCGTCCATCCGTGAGAAGAAGTCCTCAATCTATATGGAACCGAGCGGTTGTTGTTAGCTTTGTATAATTTCCCACACAAGCCATCTAGTTACATTAAGTTTGTCATATTTATTGAGGGCGCTTTCTTTGTTGTTCAGTTGCAATCATTTTGTTTCTAGTTCCAGTCATAGGGTTGTAGAGTTCTGCTGATCTCACACGCAGGGCACACAGGCACAGCAAGGACAAAACACAGCCTGGACGAGGCAGCGGTCGTCTGGGGCTCAGGTTTCACATCTAATTAAGAATTATATTTTACACAATTGTTAAGCTTTTATTTGCACCAGAGACACACACCACTTTAATCTTCTCACACGCTGTCTAGGGAAGGACGAGCTCAGCGTCACATGACCCAATAGGACTGTCGGTACAGACCCACACACAACCGACCTACTGCACTAATGTGTGCTAAGCCATAGCACTACGGGAGAAAAGTGCTAAAGTCAAGAAACATCCAATCAGTTATCTACTGAGTAATAATATGAGTCTAACCTGTTTTAAAGTAGCACCCAAGTAGTCTTTTATACAAGGCACCTCCAGCTTAAGGAGTTGGAGTGAACTACCACACACCCATACTACTACATATAGTTTATGTATAGTCCATCAATCCACACATTGCCCCGTTTTCACCTTATTCTGGCAAAGTCAATTTATTTGTCCAATTTGTACACAAAGTAATTCAATGCACTTTACAGAACAATCTAGGTACATTAAAAACGATGCATACAAATAAGTCAATAGAAACTAAATTAATCAATATAAAATACATTGAACTGCTCTAATAACAGCACGTAAATAATGAACATAAGGGGTCCCAGGTTTGACCCCTGGTGCGCCCCACAGATCAAGACCATTTAGTGTGACAGTTATTAATTTCAACAAAGCAGTCCCTGTCTTCTAGATGGGACTTGAGAGAATTGAGGGCAGTGCCGCAGATGCCCACCCTGCCGTCTGGTGTCTGTAGCATAATAGACAGTGCCAAAACAGCATTCAGATCTAGCAAGATTAAGACCTAATCTATTAGGCTTATATATGTTATACATTTTTACTAAATACATTTCATTTCTTTTAACTTGAATGGGTAAAAAATTAATATTGGTGGTAATGTTTTTTTTAACGATATGAGGGACCTCAACAGATGATGTGCTGTGCAAATGTCTCAGATAGTGGAGATACAGATAAAGAGGTGCTGGATTTACCACCACAACATAACTGTGGCTCATATATAAAAAAAAAAAATCTTACTAATGACTAGAAAGAGCTGGTCTGAAGGACAGCACAGAGGCAGTCATAATGGCTGCACAGGAGCAGGCCTTGAGCACCAGAGCAATAGAAGCCCAGACCCCAGGTGCAAAGAGATCCGTGATAGAATCCAGCACATAACTGCACTGTGTAAGATGCTGGCAGAGAGAGCGTATATGGAGCGTTACAACCAAGCGGCGGCCATAGTGTACAGAAACATCTGTGCAGAGAAAGGACTGGAAACGCCAAAGTCAAAGTGGGAAACACCTCCAGAGTGAGAATGACCGAGCCAAGATCCTGTGGGACTTCCAGATACAGACTGCCAGAATGGTGATGGCAAATCAAAAATGAATCAGACAAACGCAGATAAAAGCTGTGATGTATATAGGTGTGTGTGTGTGGGTGTGGTGTTATTGTTTTTTTTACAGCACATCAAATATTTCACCCAAGCTGCTCTCTTCACACTAAGAGACAAAACCAACCTTACTCCGCCTAATGTCATGCATGTTCAATCTGGTGACACCTCCTCCCACAGTCAGCCGCCTTCTGTACTTACCCATAATCCTTTGTGTTTGCGTCTAACTACATATGTTACATTCATGTGGTTGTTGAAACCTTAGCAACAGCTGTTTCATACATATTTGACTGAAGGAGTGACACAAGGCAAAATGATGTCCTCTGTATGGTAATGTTTTCACTTGATGCAATCGTGCACGTGGTGGCTGATTTCATACAGGGGCAAGTCGCTTATCTTCAATATTCAACAGTATAAATAT
>KN485869.1:52783-94278 GCA_000787095.1 Periophthalmodon schlosseri
GTCCGCCATGCCCAGTGCCTACTTGTTTCATTAATCGTGTTTACGGGGCTGTCCTTCTCTGAGCACTCAGGAATCACTGCATTGCACTGGAATCCCCCAGATTCCTCCGTAATTTGTAAACCTGTAAGTCTCCTGCAGGTTTTAAGCCCATAAATAATCACCAGACTCGTTCGGAGTATTTCTGTACTCAAAATACAATCACTACAAACACGTAGCATGGCACCTCTGCTGCTAAATAACTGCTAAAAAGCTTTGTTTCCCTTCATGGTTTATGGCTAAAGCAATCTGGTGAGTAAGCTCTATAACACAATATAAACACTATATATGTTTCATTATTTTACATTCTAAAACATGAAATACAAATGAGAAGAACAAATATGTCTGTTTTAATTTATCACTGCTTTAAAGGGCCCATATTACACCATTCTCTGATCTGTGTTATAATGTTGTCTCCTCATAGGCTCATAGTTCTTCTCTCAAAGAGAAAACACTTAGTTCCACCTTGATGTCATGTGGTAATACAGGAAGTGCTCCACTGTGTTTTTAAACTTCACACCCCTTCACTAGAATCGTTTGGATAATTTCAGCCCTGGAATTGCCAATCTCTACCGAACTAAAGGTAAAATGTAGCTGTTAACTTGAAAACTACCGCTTCATGACATGGTTGACAAGGAGGAACAGAGCATTTCGAGCTTTGGAGATGTAGACATACTAATAATATATGGTTACTCAAACATGTGTGAGTGAAACAAAACACAACTTCAAGTATGTTTGTCACGAGGTAACAACATTTCAACACAACTAAAAGCTCACATGAGTCAATTTAGTGTAATATAGGACCTTTAACCATCTGTAAGTTGATTTGATTTTGAGTTTCTAGTAGGTGGCAGATGTGAAACCTGTCCCCCCCTCCCCTGGCCTTTGTTCTGCTCACCTATGGCCTCTTGTTTTCTTCAGGCAACAGGGCCAGATCAGCCAATCAAATTATAAATAGGGACTTTTGAAGACTACTAATGTAACTAATGTTTGGAATTTTATTTGTGGCAGGGTTTTTCACTATAATTTTGGTTGATGTTTTCCACTGCTTACGTAATGGAATTCTGCATTATTAGAATATACCAAAGGGTTATATTTAAAATATAAGTGAAGGCATTTTTAGTCTGAAAACACTGTGTCATAGCCTTATCAACATTTGTTCCAGCTACATTACATACATTAGATAAAATACATAGCAGCTGCAATGTTTAGTCTGTTTTCTCATTCAAAATGTGAGAATCCGAGTGGCCAAAGTTCATTGTAATTTAAAAACAGAAACCTATTTTGAATCTTATGGCACCTTAATAAGATCAAAGGTCAAAACAGGGCTGTTTTTAATTGAGGAATAATGCATGCCCAGGGCTCGATAAATCAGTATGATGTAAGAGCTACCAGACAGCAGTATATCTGTGCATTTCTATGGGCGTACAGTACTTATATTTTGAAATAGCAGTGACTTGTTTATTAGTTAGTAGTTAGTAATTAAGTTAGTAGATCTTAATTACACTTTGAACATCCTGACCAAATGTATGTCCATACTAGAAATCGACCGATATGGGTTTTTTCATGGACGATGACGATACCAATTGTTTAGAATCCCGAGAAGCCACTGGCCAATAAGATCTGCTGATATTCTGGACTAATATTTAGGGCTGATTTTGATTATTTTCCCCCAGTTTGTAATTTAAATTTACTACAAACTCACCCACAGTCCCTTTTTTACCATAAACCTGTGTAAAAAAGGGGCTGTGTAGTCAAGTCTTTGCACTATTCAAATAGCTTCAAGCTAATTCAAGCTTTATGTGGATTCTTTAGGCAGCAGGTGGGCTAAAACCAAATATCGGCCTGCGTTGGAAATTTAAAGCCAATAGCCCATTTGCTAAAAAGTGCAAATATCGGCCGACCAATATATCGGTCTGTCTCTAGTCTATACTATTAGGTTGTATAGAGAGGCAGTCACATGGAGAGAAGACACTGTACTGAGAAAAGAACCATTTAAACCCGCACAAGACTTATGTCATGATTGATGGCTCTCCTCCAGCTCTGCCAGGAGGTTCACTGGCACCAAGACAAACAGATTTAGCAGGTTTATACACAACCACAGCGCATAGGCCGTTTCTGTTCTGAGGTGCTCCTGGTCATAACGACGACACGCAGCTAAGAATAATGTAATCCAAACAAGCTTGTTAGGATGTCCTCAGAGTAAAGATAAAGAATGAATATGCTCCCTGCAGGTCTGATATTGACACTTTCCACCCACGTCACCCATGATCACGCCGCTGGCAAAGTATGTAGTGAAGGTAGTATGCAGGGAGCGCAAAACTGATTCTATTTTGTTGTATTTTTTACTTTTGTCAGTTTAGCACTGGTTTCTTTTAGTGCATGTTTAGTGTAGTTGTTGGTAAAAGTAGTGAGGCTCCAAAGGGGGTTATATGGAGAAATTAGACTCTAGATCGCCAGTGGTGGAAGGTAACAAAGTAAAAGTAGAAAAGTACTGTACTTAAGTAGAATTTGTATCTGTAATTTACTTAAGTACATTTTACATTGGGTACTTTTCACTTTTACTTGACTACATTTGAGAGCAGGTGTCTGTACTTTTACTCCACTACATTTTTGAACAGGGCTGAAAAGTAAAAAGTACTTTTCATATGATTTGAGGGGTTAGTTTCACCATGTTTGTGCTAACATCCTGATTAAAGTTTTCAAACTTTTAGAGTTCAAATTTTGGCTTTGAGGAAACAAAAATAAATACACAAAATTCATAATAAAAATTAAGAAACTGATTTGTATTGCAACTGTTGACCAAAAAATGTATCATTTTTAATCAATATCACTACATTTAACACTTTAACAAATTAACAAGATTTGTGTGAAATACTTTTACTTTTTACTCTTAAAGTACATTTTTAAATGGGTACTTAAATACTTTTAAGTACATTTTTTTTTTTTGTGTGTGATACTTTTACTTTTACTTGAATAACTTTTTACCTCTGTATCTGTACTTTTACTTAAATAACAAAATTGTCTTCATCCACCACTGTAGATCGCTAATGAAGCTGATCCATTGTTGCATCCATGCATGTCATCTTTTGTCATTTCAGGTTCACTATAATCAGGCTCTCTCTGAAGCTCCCATAAAGCCCTGGGTGTCACTGCAGACGGCTGGGACAGTGCTGTATGTGTCCATTGTAAAGCAGGGCTGGGAGAGGTGTGCTCACATCAAAGCCTTGCAGAGCTGCTCTGGACTCTGCTGGAAAACAAAGTACTCTTCATTGTGTAGTTTTCATCGGCATCCTCTACTTCAACTTCATTAACATCTCTTGTTTCCTGGGAGCTCTAACCTCAGCATCCGGCTTTCTGCTCTCTGTACAATGTAATCCTATTAAAATACAAAAAACTTCAATCCATTTCATGTCCAGATTTTAATTGCACATTCAGTGTATGAATGGGGCATATTTATAGAACGTTTGTGCATTACAAATGTTTATACAGTTACTTTATTTACAGATTTGTCAGGGCACATGCCACTCTAAGTATTTTGTCTAGCGAGTTCACTTAACACACGACTAATGGTCCATGCAGTCTTCTGGAGCGGCTGAGAGATGGAGGAGGGGCTTTGCTTCTGGACGACTGCTGCTTTTTCTTTTTCTTTATTTGCCTCACTTCATATTTCTGGAGGCTTCCCAGGGCACATTTTTTGGGGACTTGGTGTTCACAAAACTGATGACACATAATCAGGTGACTGGGGGTCTTCTGGTTTGAAAAGAACCTTACAAATCTAAAACAAACCAGCCAGTGTTTCACAATGGGACTTGCACAGCAGTAGTCGGCCTAAAGCTAATGTGACCACGACATACATTCACATACACCTATGAGGAACGAGTTACTGCATTGAATGTAATGTTTATTCATGAATAAAAAGGATTTACTCCTGAGTGTGTTTTATGAATAAACGTTGTATTCAGCGCAGGTAGCCCTGCCTCATATGTGTGAATCTATGTGCACATAATATACGCTAAGAGCATTTTCATCATCAGTCACGTGGCCCTCTGTAAATGTGTAAACTAAAGACGTGCCACCCAGGATGTTTTTATGAATGAAATTACATACATTCACTACATTGGGATTAGTGATGTGACGTTCCTGAAGGAGTCGGCTCTTTTGAATGGAGCTGAATCTTCTTTCTAGTTTTATGCATTTTTATACTGATTAACATTGAAGCAACACAAGAATCAGCACAGAAGCAGAGCAGGCGACACGAGTGGCACATGTGTTTACAAAAAAAACGTTTGACGTCATATAGTAATAATTATTATTGTAGTGCAACGTTTTATTTAGATTTGTAATCATTTCAAAGGGTAAACACACTCCCACTCTCAGTTTGAACCATTTTAAACACATCTGAGCCTTGGTTGATTCTCTCTGTGAGTCGTTTGAGATAAAATGAGTTCTCACATTGGCTTCTGTCATATAAATACATAATTAAAGAACCAGTCTTTTGAACAGCTCTTTGGAATGAATGGATCCAAAAGATTCGGATCCCATAAAAGATCCAAATATCACTATAGTGCACATGTAGTGGCAGCCCACATTTTGGTCACTCACATAACTCATGGTAGAGTTTATGCTAAATATTTTTCATAGTTTTACAAGTCAAGGCAGACTGATTTTGCAGAGAAAGAAAAAAAGTTCTATGTGTATGGCATAAAACGTTTTTATCTCCATGGAGAATGTTTCCTAGTATGGTTCCTGTAGGTGATGTGCCACCTCCAGACAGTTACATACTGTAAATTCCATCAGTAACTATTCTGAACATTGGACAAACTTTGGCCCTCGTTTACATTATGGTTAATATTATTTCATTACTTTTTCCCATGTTTATAGTAAATGTGTCTATGGTTACTGGGCTTATCCAAAGAAAGAAAGGCCAGCACAATTTCAATGTCAACTTCAGTGTCTTCTCTGTCAGAATAAATAAACAAAATGGAAATATGTTTCACAATAGTTTCACAAAGTGGTGCCATTATTCAGTTCAGTGTGTTTAGTTTCAGTCACATTAGAAAATGTCATCTTATAAAACTATATACACACAATGCTGTAGAACAAAAACAAGCAGAAGTAAATGCTTGTACCAAAAACATGCATCTCTTTATTACATTTTAAGCATTATGATCTTTGACCTTAACAACAAAAACATTTTCTGTCATTCAAATAGTCGTCTAGAACGGACTGTGATAATTTATTTTTAAATTCAAATAAGGAGTTGCATGTTTGTGAAGCCAGTCCCTTCATAAACAGGAAGACATGTTGTGTTTCAAACATATTTCAAGACAAACACATGTTTCAAACACATGTTTGTGTGTTTGTTGCAAAAACTATAAATCTCCCATAGAGACAGGCCCCTGTCCTCCATCTTAAGATATTACAACGTCAAATTGTAGAACATGAATTTTAAAAAAAGTATTAAGGTTCTCCATATTCTAAGTTCCCTGGTTCAGCTCTGAAACTGAATGAACTGTAACCAAAGTTTTATAACCACAAACTATCCTCTCGTCTCTCTCTGAAAAACATGTTGACTCTAACATCCTCAAAAGGAAACCACCCACAATGAATGACTACTTTTAGCCAGAGCGCTCTATGTCCAATGGAGGGAAAGATCCTAAAGGAAAAGGCCATCTACAATGAGGTTTGAGCTCAAACTTGAAAGACTTCACTGAGTTTGAAAGCCAAGCACTTCTTTGAGGGCACCAGTGTGCAACATCATTAGCCCTAAACCAGGGGCTCAAACCAGGGAAGCTGGAGTATCATCAGTCACATTATGTTTTTCACATTTTGGCTCTGCGTTGCATTCTAAACTAACTTCTGAGCTAATTTGCCTGTTTCCATGAAAATGTTCTTCCTTCAGCTAGAACTCTTCCAGGTTATGACATTAAATGTATCTATGGACAATGTTCCGAAGTATGGCTTTAACTTTCTATTTCTATGGAATCATGCAGGTGACATGCCACCTCCAGAAAGTTGCATACTGTACATTTAACATAATTTAGATATAAATGTTTTTTGTTTTTTCTGGTCTTTTTTTAGGTGTCTTTTACAGCAACACAGATCTGATAAATGTGGATTTAACATTTTTACCCTTTTCGTTATTATGAGAAAGTAGTAAGTTAAAACGAGAACATTTTTTTGTTAAGCTCATTACAGGACAAAACATAAGACTTCAGTTTTAGGTTTTAATGTGAAAAGCTTCACATGAGCAACCTCAGTTTCTCGTTTTAACGTGAACATATTAAGCTCATATCCAGTGCACCTGTACAGGCTCTGGGCTTTTGGGCATGTCGATGTGCACCTCACTCAATGGTCAGTGGCACTGATCATAACATATAAGGTTGAAAGGGTCGTCCATGTGCACATTTGTGTTTATCCCGCGTAGCTGCGTTTGGCGCAGTTGGAACACGCGTGTTCCTGGACACTCCGGTCTCACTCGCTTCAAGAAATCCCATAATTCTGTTTTATTTTTGGACTTGTCCCAAAATCGTTCATGCTGTATAGATCCAGAGCTGCAGTTTATAGTCACTGATTCCCTCACGACTTCTTTGCTCGTTCCACCAAAGAGTGCATGAGCCTTTACATAGAGATCCATAGGCTTGAGACACATGTGCATATTTTGCTGTGCTCAAGCGTAAAAGCAGCATGTTTCTTATATGTGAGGTTGGAGGTTTGGGTTCCACATATGTTCAACTCCGTGTTCTGTGAAGGGGCAGGGGCACCACAGAGTGCGTGCGCTGAGCCCACCTGAATGCAGCGCACCAAGGAGCGAACCAGCCACAGCACCCACAGATAGCCTCAGGTGTTAGAGGAGAAGGGACATGGCTAACTGAACAATCGCTAAAGTCTGGACAAAGACACAGGTTCTTTTTGATGCGGTGACCTTTTATGATCATAGCCTAGCTGACAGATGCCATGCCCGAACAAACATCTCCATGCAGCCTGTCCTGTCATTAAACATAACTAAAATGTTAAACACTTGGCTCTTCCCCTGCACATTGCTACAGATTATACAGATCGCGCGCTCAGAGCTGCTTAAACTGACTCACCCCTATTCAGGACATTGGATATGAGTTTAATATGTTCACGTTAAAACGAGAAACTGATATCATTAAAATGCTAAACTTTTCCAGTTTAAATGAGAAACTGATGTCATTTAACTTAATACTATTTCATTATAAGGAAAAAGATGTAAAAATGTTTAATCCACATTTGTCAGTTCTACGTTGCCGTAATCTTTCCACCCAGCGTGCGTTCAAATCTTTTGCTTTGAAGATAAATCAGACTTCACTGTCTGACACAGCTGAGGAGAATCAACTTAATGTTTGTGTAACTACATCAGAGATGGATGTATTGGATCATTATGAAACTATATTCTCTAGTAGTTTATTTTTTATAAGATGCATCATGCAAAATTCAGAATGTTATTTTCATTTCACTTAAAACGGCCATCTCTGTCCTAGAAAAACAGACTTTATTTTAAGTATACTGCTTTGTATGAATGTCATTTCAAGGATCTAACACTGTATTTTCTTTGGTCAAGAACTCTTCCTGTATTTAGGATATTAAAATATTGTTTTTATCATTGTAGATAATTCTGCATTACTGGAGGTCCTAAAACTAATTAAAATGCTTACACTCCACTTTGCAACAAAACTAGATTGTCTGTCATTGCATTACTGGTTTCTATTTAGTGTATTTAAGTGTTTTTGGCTCCTTATAATCCTGTGGTGCGCTGGTACTGAGCTGTCAGTTTGTATAAATCCCGAGCCCTTTCCCTTGTGCTCCGTGTTGCTTGTGTCTGCCGTCATTCATCACTGCTCCTCTCTTCACATTTGTGAGAAACATCTTGGTCAAACAGTGCAGCCTGATAAAAGCACTGCTCCCCTGGGAGTGGATCAAAAGGCTAAAGTTGTGGACCTTCATGTGAGCTTGTCTACACCGCAAAGGCCATGTTTTTTGTTTTTTTTTTGGAAATGCATATTGCACATTTATTTTTGAAATTCAGTCCCTTACTAAAATCTCAAATGGTCACCTTTGAGTTTACAATGAAAATCTACATTGACAAAACCTTTAGTTCACCTTAAATAAAAAGTTGTCTTATTGAACTGGCCATTGGCTTTGTTTTATGTATCTTTTTATGTATGACTGGGGTTCATGGTGGAAATTCTTCTTGTTTCTATAGCTATTCTGGCATACAGTATTGGCTGCACATGAGCATTGAGTGACACTATGGCTATAGATGTGGACATGGTGATGCTCTGGTCACTTACAATGATTAAAAACACTGGACATAATAAGCAGCCGTATCTCTCTATACACCAGCTGTCAGAAATCACAACAATACAATGTTTACAACAAGCTAATTATTTATGGTCCTGCAAAGATTGTTTCGTCTTTAAAAGCAAAACAGCCAAGTTAATTTTGTTAAAATGGCTCCCAGCATGATTGGATAGAGGCAATTATTACTAAATAGGTAGCGTGCATTCTGGAATTTGATTATTTCACTCCATGAGGCGCTGTCAAATATAAATCTCCAAAATAAAATACACAAATTGAAAACTGTTATGATTTGGGCCCACATGCAATCTTAATTTTGGAACTTCTTATAATTAGTACAATCAACCCTGAGAGTGGATAATGTGACAATATGCAGAACAGGAAAGGAAATTCACTTTGACAGATAGAGCAGGTGAAGGTCCATTGGACTGTTGTGACATTTGGAATTGGAGGAATAGTAGCTGCCAGCTAACAAGGTCTGCAGTCTTTAATTACTTTAGATTATTACGGCTGGTTGTATTGAAGGAAATTCAATTTATTTGCTCAGTGATGAAAATCAATTTGATAAACCAGAGCTGTTCTCAAAGACCTGGGGTTATCTAAGGTAAGACCTGCAGAGATACTGGTGTTTGCCTTGAACAAAATCTTTGCAAAAAGCCCACTGCTGGCAAAAGATAAGACCTTTGGGAGTGCAAATGAAGCGGCTAAAGAAGCGAATGGCATCATGTCTCTAATGAGAAACATAAATAGTTCCTTGTTTCAAAGCACACAGATGCTAAAGATTACACATCCTTCAAACTGAGCTCATGAGCTGCAGCAGAACAGTACAGAACATTATGGAAGTGTGCCATATGAACTGCAGCCAGTTCAAAAACCAACACTGTAAAATCTATTTGATTTAATCTGCAAGGTTTTACAGCACCAAAGAAACATATAATGACATGTGCAAACCACACAGGGACTGTCAGGAAACTGAGCCACGTCCTTCATCTTCTCTGTAACATTTGAGGTCACAGATAAATAAAATGGCAGACATTTACTCTTTCTTTGACCTACTTACACAACACTATATGTGTCCGACAAGTGCACTGAGCTATTTCTGAAGCTGTTGGGTACTGAAAATGTTTTTTCTTCTGTTGTGTTCACAGTACTACTCACTAGAAGCAATGTTGTATTTGACCACACTTTTTACATGGCAAACGCATTAGAAGCTCTGTGTCCTGTGCCATTATTAGATCAGGTTCATCTTGGCCTCATTGCCTTTGCTCTTGACTTTGACTGGGGGCACACTTTGCAGGATGTGATCACCCTAAGGTGCACAGCGGGCAGTGACTTCAGTAAGTGCAGCAATCACCTGGACCGCTTTAATGGAGCTTCTGCGAGAGCTCTTTGATGTGGTGAAGGCTTTGATGGCCCTCATCATAGTACAGTACATGTGCATTCAACTCACCAAATCAGACGCTCCACTGTGTGACACATGCAGTATTCTGTTTGATGGGGGCCTTATACGCCTTCTCTTGTCCAATTACAGCCTATAAGCTCTGATTTTCAAGATCATTTTGCTAGAGAGCTAAGAACTACTTATCTTTGTCAGGAAGTTGTCACTGGCCACATTTATCTATGGCCATTTTAGGGCTGTTGTCGATCTGAAGTTCAAACACATTATATATAAGTTCTATACAGTCTACAAAGCCGTTTTCAAGCCACCCAGAGGAAGAGTGTTTGACCTGTTGGACATTTTGCACAAATCAACCTATTTTATATCATATTTTCTTATTATACTTTTAAATGGAAGGATTTAAACTTTGGCAGAAATGCCAGCACAAACAGTAGGTAAAAGTTGGCCGGGCAGCATAAGGTGACTATGAAATGTGCAACATATTACAACAATAAACTCCTAAACTCTCTCTAGATTTGGAGCTGTAGGCTTGAGCAAAGCTTCATTAGGAGAAGAGCTGTCAAAACATCTATATTAAGATACTAATGATACTAAAACTAGTCTCAAAACTAGATTGGATTGAGCAAAAAAACTGCATAACTGTCATATATTTGGGCCATAGCGTTAGAATGGTCCAACTATGTCTGAACTATAAGACCCTTGGTTTTATGACAGAATCCTTTTTTTTATATGTTGAAAGTTACATCATATCACTGTGGTATCAAAATGATCTAGCCCACTTTGGTTTGGACTATTGCAATTCGTTGTACATAGGCCTGGAGCAAAACTCTTTGGCGCTGCAGGGTGTCCAGAATGCAACGGCCCGCCTACTGAAAATGGGAACACATGAACGATTATTCTCTCCTCTGTGCACTGGCTCCCACTCAGGTTTAGGATAAAGTCTCACTGATTGTTTTGAAATGTTTGAACTCACTTGTACCTGTCCGAGCTGCTGCAGCCTTCCTCTCCTCTCAGAGCCCTCAGCCCTTAGATTGCAGCTCGTCCCAAGTCCATCTTCAGTGGTGGTCCCTAAACTGTGGAATGACCTGCTCCTTCATGTTTGCTCCACTCAGTCTGTGGAGGAGTTTAAAACTAAACTAAAAACACACTTTTTGTTTTGACTTTTAATTCAGTGTAAACCAGCTCATCTTGTGTAGTACTTTAGCTTTAATAATACTGCATTATTTGTGTATTTGTACTATTGCATTGTCTTATGTTTACACTCATCTGTACAGAACTTTGGTCACCTTGTTTTAAAGCAGATCTATTCTACAAAATCGACTCTTAAAGCTTTTTTAACCACGTTATAGTCGTGTCCCTTCACTACTTTACTCTTACTTAAGTTGTATTTGGAGTGATCCGTGCATGTTTGAGCAATCTTTAATCACTTATTTTCAAGACGCTGTTCCCTGTTTTCACCAGCATACGCAAACTGCTGTGTACTTACTTTGTTCTTCAATTTTATTTTCTTAATCGATGATACGCATAGGATTTGGCAGCGTTGCGTAGTCATTTTAGTACAAATGAACAAAAATCCACTGCTCACTAGTGTGATCTGCAGAAATCCATATGAGGGGCCAACAGCTCCACGGCTCTTTGTTGTGATGACGTTTACGGCGACATCGGCTCCCATTGGGCCCCTTAGTTTTCTAACGTGGAAATCAGCAAACTTGTGTCTTTTATTAAGTCATTTTAGATGAATATTGTGATTTGAAATGTGTAAATTATAACATAATGATCCACAGGTGTCAGACACAAGCACAATCGGGCTCTTTAAATGTAACATTGACATTAGTAGCGTATATTCCTTAGTGTCAAAATGGTGTTTGGTTTTAGTGTTGTTTTAGTGCTGTTACAACACTCAGTATTGGGGATTATCATATTGCTCATGTCTTGGTTGATTAGAGAAACCAGAGTGCGCGTGGCCACTCAGCCACTCTGCACTCAAGATCCTGATGTCTAGACTAAGGCCGTTTCATGTGAAGGTTTTTAGCCTTGGTCCATTAAAGTGAGCTACAAATGGCTAATTCAACTAAAACATTGATTTGAAGGTTATGAGCAAACATATAAGGTGAACTAACCACGATAAAAAAAATCAAATGTTTGCATGAATGGATGTCTCTGTTTGCATCCAGTCCAACACTGTGCCCACCTACTGAGTTCTACAATTCACACAGGCAGAGAATGAACAAAATGGAAACTTTGTAGGGATATTTTTATTACATTCCCCAAGGTCTATAGAATTCTGTTTCTGAAGTAAAAAGCCTATAATTGCTCTGAATATTTAAAACGCCATAAATCACTGTAATTAAAACAAGCCAAAGAAGTAATTTTGCAGTCTTTTGGTGTACATTATAGCTCTGTGGGGCAGTTTCAAGTGCTCTGCTTCTTTTCGCTTTGCAGGGGCTGTGCTGGATACAATTGTCTCTATGCCCAGTATTTGAGCACAACAAGCACTTGTCCAGACTTTAGATTAAATCTGAGTCTGAAATGCCTCTGGTTTTCTCTCAGCGGGACAGAAAGATGTGGAGGGTCCATGTTTAGGGGCGTGTCTGACGGGCTCCTCTGGCTCCGTTATGTGTAGGTCACACGCTGAGGGAGCTAGGGGGCGCTCTCCTCCTCCCAGCGTCTGGCCTTTTGATCCGCTGTCTACTCCACTGGTGTTTCTGGCCTAGGAGAGGAAGAGAAACAAAAGGAGAACGCTGTGAAGGAAGAGAGGAGATCAAAATCAATGTGTTGTCCTCAAGGGTGTATTTGCTGGAGTGAATATTCATTGGTTTGTAATTGGCAATTATCCTCTTTGGGTGTTTTGTTATTCCTCACCTGCACCTAGTTTTGAACACAAACAAGGACTTGAATAAATGATGGACACAAATGACACAAACATTTGGTCAATTATGAAGGAAATAAAAGAGGGAACAAGATTTGGAAAAGTCCCAAGATCTTGACTCACGATTCTTTTAGTTCAGGGATACAGAACAGGATCAGTGATAATCTATTGTACTGTACTTTTGGTTGTGTGCATGCACTTGCTCACGCTCTATACATTTGCTTGATCTGATACAATCATGTAAAAATAAAAAGGAAAAAAGTGAGTTTGATGTTGAAGCTGAAATTCCTGTAGAAATGTCTATGTTTTTTTTACTTCTGTTATCAAAAAG
The DNA here is from genome assembly GCA_000787095.1 of Periophthalmodon schlosseri. Taxonomy (NCBI): domain Eukaryota; kingdom Metazoa; phylum Chordata; class Actinopteri; order Gobiiformes; family Gobiidae; genus Periophthalmodon; species Periophthalmodon schlosseri. Next base: position 65,744 of record KN485869.1, read on the forward strand.
CATAAATATTATAAAGTAAGAAATAACATAAATGGTGTCATTTTCATTGGAACATGATAAAAAAAGGAACATGATGTGTAACTGAACACTCTGTCACTTGTCTTATATGTTACAAAAGGCAGTGTTCTGTCTGAAACATTTTGACGTGAACAAATGGAGCTCAGTAAAGTATCCAGCGAACAGTGGGAGACTGCAGCACTTATGCTGCTCTTGTGGAGAAGAGTTTTTTAGTTTGAATAGAAAAAATTATCTTAAACACAGAGTGTTAAAAGTATCCAGCTGCACAGCAAGAAAAACCTAACACACAAATAAGTGTGAGCTTGAAATGAAATCTCCATCCAAATAACAGCTGTTCAATTTTACATTCAGTCAAAAATAAACGAAGAAAAGATTCTGGGTGTTTGCAGTTGTAACTGTAATTTGTACAAGTCAGAAATCTGGTTATACAGTTCAAGTTATGCTCTCATAACGGACATAACTGACGGCACTTGGAGGAAGAATGACGTAGAGAAGCTCTGTGTCCTGTGAGTATCACACAAAATATGTGGTATAAATATATTGCCACTTATGGCTTGAACATTTTCTTGAAAAGCGTTTGCATTGAAATTGATTCTAATGTTTTGAAAATTACTATATATTTTTGACGCATTCAGGAGTTCAAGTATCTCGGGGTCTTGTTCAGAGGGAAGGATGGAGTGTGAGATTGGCAGGTGGGTGGGTGCAGTGGCTGCAGTGAGGTGGTCACTGTATCAGACTGTTGTGGTGAAGAAGGAGCTGAGTCCAAAGGCAAAGCTCTCGATTTACTGGTCAATCTACGTTCCTCCCCTCACCTATGGTCATGAGCTTTGGGTAATGACCGAGGGGACCAGATCACCGATGCAAACGGTCAAATTGAGTTTCCTCCACAGGGTGGCTGGGCGCTCCCTTAGAGACTGCGTGAGGAAGCGTGGTGGATGAATGACAGAATCACTCACAGTATTACCCATACATGTGATTAAAATGAGAAGACTTTTTCACTCAGGAATTAGAAATTCAATTATGACCAGATGGTCATAATTGGTCATGGTCACCAGACAGTGAGGTCAGAGAATAATATATTAAAATACTCAACATCTCAGTGACGCATGTGAAGGAGCTCATGTGTCAGCCTCATTTTGAATGAAATGACATTTCTCTCACCGCAGATTAACAGAGTTTAGTGCTTCTCTCGTTGATTGATTGATTTTGTCCCTGATCGGTTAATCCATCTGTCAATCACGTCCTTCTCACTTGCAGAGATTCACTGGTGACCAGACTCACATCTTTGTAAAGAATTGAAGAAGTGTGTTTTCTGGATCCCAGGTCATTTTAAATTAGTTTTTGGAATGAAAACATCCTGATTGGACATTAGTTACCATATAACTGCTCTGCTGTTCCTTTAAACTCTTTGTATTTTATTTTCTAAAATTCTATAGAGAAAACGAATGGGAAATTTACTTTTTACTTTACAGCAGGCCTCAAAGTGGGCAAGACCGTGCGTGCTTGGATACAGAAGATATAACAATAGATGATATTTAGTTTTCTGTGTAAACATGATTGTGTGATGTTCTTTTGGTTTGCAAGCAAAGGATGAAGTGTTATCCTGGATTTTCAAACATCATATTGAGCCTATATTTCTGTTTTCCTTTCCTGAGATCTGTTATTCAGTAGCTTTCTTGGGGCGCACGAGGACATTCACTGTAATATTTGATTATATATTTGAAGGTTTGAGTAATAAACAGATGCATGTAAGATGTACGTTTTGTAGTGATGTTATGATTGAACATGTCTTCAATTTTTCCAAAAGGGTCTAATGTCTCATTATTTAAAACTTGGTCACTACTATTTTGGGCTTACTCTTTCTGCACGGCTCAGAAAGAAGCACATCAGAAGTACATAATAGTATTCATTGGGGTAAAGGAGCGTTTGGATTTTGTTATTCGTAAATAATACCTCACAAAGCTTATTTATAATTTTGCACCTTGGTATTTCAGATGACTCCTGTTGGGTAATAGTATTTTGGTGTTTACAGTGTAGATGAAAGGATTAAAAATAGCCTTACAAATGCATATTGAGCTGGATATAAAGGCGCTTTTACACACAAATACACAGCTGATCCCCCACACAGGTACACACTCCCACAGTGGCTCCAAATGTGATTCAAGATCGTGCTTTGTGGAACTTGTGCTCCTTTCAAAGAAGACCAGTGTTTAGCGTCAGACGTGTCAAGTGCGCTGATGTGCTAAAGAGGTCCGTGCCAAGTGCAAATGGTAAAAGCCTGTGCACAAGGACATGATTAAACATGCAAAGCCCATATGCTGCAGCTGGACTTTGAAAACAATACATCACTCAAATCTTCAAACTGTTATTTCCTCTGAGAACTGACAATATCAAAATTATAATGTTTGGTATATGTTAGAGGAGGATAGTTATGGTATATGTAAACAGTATGGGAATATGTGCTGGCCGCCTTCAAGGATTATTTGCATAGAGAAACAGGACTGACGTGGAGTTAAGTGACGACTGCTACGTGGTGCATTTTAGTAGAGCCTAAGGATTCCCTAATATATAAGGGGCTATGGGAGAAAACAGCATGAGCCCCTTACACTCTCTCTGAGGTCTTACTCTAGTCTCCCCTTTAATTTTACAGAAAAGCATAGTGTATAGTTTGGATTTACACAACATTTGAATTCATTTGATAAGAATAAATCAAAATATTTAGAAGAAAGGAAAACAGTAGAAGGGCTTAACATCACAGTCACTGCAGTAGAGAAATAGTCCTTGTTGAATGCATCACACAACACTACCAGAGAATCATGCTGTTTTTTTAATCTTTTTCTGATGAGCCATGTTCACTCGGCGCTCCTCAACTGAAAACCGCCATTGTTTTCTCCCTAAATGTGCACATTTTGTTCCTACAGTCGCGCCTTTGGTTGATGAATTCCCGTTGATAGCCCTTGCTTTCATCATGGAAATTGTGGGAAAATTAGAGATGCTCCTCACATTTGCCTGCCTTGCAAAGAGCACCCTTTTGTGTATAAACCGGAGTGTGCCATGGCTTCTACAGAAACGTGTCAATCTCACACATTCTCTTGTTTCAGTGCGGAGATTTGCCTCTGCTCTTCCTTTAGACAGACTTCAAACAAAGGGGCAGACAGGAGGACAACACCTTACAGCTCAAAGGTCCCTGACTGACGATGGCTATAAACACATTTACAATTTCAGCAAGAAGTAAGACAAATGCTTTAACTTTTTTCCAAGGGCAATATTGTTCCATCACTTTTGTCTCTTGTCTATGCAACCTTCAGCCAAATTGTGTGCAAACGTGGAGACATTCTTGTCATGGTTTCAAAAGAAAAAATAAACACCATCATAAAGCTGCTGACTCTAAAGCATTGTTGGATGTGAAGAAGATAAGCATTTGTACTCTTCTCGTGAATATAAGTGTGGTGTTTATACCTTGGTGTTGAAGTGTAGCTGAGAGACAAAGTGCCTGGAGGGACTGCACTCAGACTGTCTATGAGGATCCTCTGGTGTCAGTCTGGGAGTAGTCGCCACGGTGCGGATCACCCCCGGCCTTGTCTGAAACATGACAACGGTGAAGATGCAGGTATGTACTCATATGTGTCTACAGAACACAGTAAATAAAATGTACCTTATGAAGATCTGCACTTCTCCGGTCATTTCCAGGTGACTTTAAATTGCCAACAGATGCCTGGAGGAAAATAGATCTACTTTAAAAACATTTCAATCCAAACCAGGGTTTTATTGTGTTGTAATAAGAAATACTCTAAAAAACACTAAATGGTCAACTAAATGCTGAAATAAAACGAAGTCATTATGTACATTTCTTCCAAAGATAAGATGACTAGAAAGAAGGTTAAAAGTGCACTTTTCTGGTACATTGTTTGTCTCCACTGAGATGCTCTTGCTTTGTCTGAAATGTTTCATTGTATGAGAGTAAGTGCAGCAATCTGTGGAGGGGCAGTCCTCCTAAAAACACTGGCCATAGTGCAAGGTTAATGCCATACTGTGGAACATTGCAAGCAAAGCAGTGACCTCAATGACAAACAGGTGATCCTCCGCTAGAAAAGTGTCATGCACCTTGTAATGATTACGTATTGATGATATGTGTTGATGATATGTATGAACATTCTAAATAAATATGTGGGCATAAATATGAGGCATTTTGAAAGTTTTTAATGCAATAAGACAAAGAGTTCTAACTGTAGTTTTCTGCAGATAACTACAGAGCCTCAAGTAAGTTTTCCTCTTAGCGATGCAGCCCGGGCTCAAAAACACAAATGAATAAATGAAAGGAAAGGATTCAAAGCTACTTATTTACATAAATTCATGCTTTGTTTTATTCAATAAAAACTATAAATAATAACCACTGCTTGCAAAAACTTCACACAGCAATTATACTGGAATTGTTAGAGCTCAAAAATGGTCTCCATAGACACGGCATTTTTACTCACGTATTTAGTTTCACGGCCATAACTTCTTGGAAAAGTTGCGTTGTTTTTCTAAAGATAAAATGTAAACAGATAAGATGTGGTGACAAAAAGCCTATCTGAAAAAAACTACCAAACTTCATGATTCATGACTCATCGTGCAGTGAAGGGACAAAAGACAAAAGAGTCCTTGGTGACTGCAGGTCGTTGATCACACTCACTGACAGCTGTACATTTGGTAACTGTTCAGATACAAGTCAAAATGCTCACCATCATAATAGATTTATTTATCAATGACACTGCAGTCTGAGTTAAATGCCACTCAGGCAGCTTCTATTTGCAACATAAACACTTGTGGCAGTGTTTTTCCTTTAAGCTTGGCAAAAAAGTAAATTGGTAGTGTTGGTGTTGCATCCAGTACCACAGAGGAGACATACTAATGTAATCGTGTAACATATGTGTTTCAGTCATTGGACTTCTTACTTTTTTGAGGGGTGAAATTTGAGCACTTAATATTCAAACAATAGAATCATCATCAAGGACAGTTATAATGAAAAGTAAAAACACATTAGAACACACTGCTTTTCACAACACATTGCAGACCCAGGACTTTACCTGTGCCTCTTTGACAACTGGTGATTTTGATTTCTGCAGAGACAAACAGTGTATCGATAAACTGCTGCGGGTGCGGAGGTAGTCTCTGGAGGTGGTGTTATTACTATACTCACTGGTGGAATGGGGGAGCTCCTTAAAATCTCATCAATAACTGCGTACAACTCTTCAGACTCCTTCCTGAGCCAGGCCGGGGAACACATCTGCTCCACAGACACACACAGGTATTGTTTAGAGTTTTATGGTGAGGTGCAGGTGTGAGAGGGTGCAGAGTTGTGTGTAGTTACTTCTTTGTGGGTGTCAGTCTCCTGTGCGTCTAATGGCACACCTCTGTCCCCAGCGCCGCCCTCTCCTTTCTCCACCTGCTCGTCTATCACCTGCAGCAGACGGACCGGGTTCAGCCCATTGTTAAAAACACATCTCCAAACCACATTATATGCATCCTGTTTCTCTATATACTATTCAAAGAGAGTTGTATTTAGGTCCTCAAGCTTGTTTGCACTTGGAGAGAGATTCTAGGTCATTTTGTGTAACCATTAAGTACAAGCAGAAGTATAATAGGGCAACAGTTACGGCAAGAAATGTTTTTCGTTCTTTTTTCAAACTGAAGCACATGTAGCCAGTGATTGTTAGAATAGTTTGGAAAGGTATTTAGTAACAGAATTCTGAATACTTCACGCATCCATTCTGTTACGTGATCCGATGATAGTACTGTATTCGAAATAGTTAGAATACTTTTAGATTGAGTTGCATTATTCGTGGGTTTCAGGTTCTTGTTATATGTGACATCTTGAGGACTTATCACCGTTCAAAAGTTAAAAAAGAAAGGGAAAAAATAACAAGGCTGAGAAACATGGTGGGTATTTGCAGAATCGTTGTAGTACTGTGCTCATTTTTGTTAAACTAAGAGAAGTTCTGAGTATTCAAGAGGAAATGTCCCTGTTCCACTATTGAAACACATCCTACAAATCATTGTTGTAATTGGATTGGTAAAAAAAAATCTTGCTGGAAAATTTTGCTGGATTTTCTGTGATTCTGGTCCCAGACTCTCTTGCATTCAATCTGAAAGCAGGAGGTTGGCTCATCAGGCTAGGGTGACCTTATTTGCCACAAAATATTAACTTTTGATGGTGACAAGATGACTGAAATGTTTCGAGCTGGTTGACCAGTTTCTATTATCCATAAAACGTGTGTAAATAGAAATGCACATACTGACTCACATAACCAACAATAGACACGACTCTCACCTGTTGATCCAGTAGCAGGGTGTTAGTGGGAATCGCTGCCAAAGATTTATAGCTCGACTTGATCTTGTGCGGCTGTTTTTTGTGAGAAGAAAGATGAACCGGGTTAGCTCACTTTCAGAATGGATCGAATTACCATAAAAAGTCATTACTTGCGACCTACATTTCCAGAGGCATGCGTTACACTTTGACTGCTCCTGTCCACTTATCGGCCTCATACACAAACACGCACTCAACTATAATAACAAAATCGTGGATGTGTGAGGGAGAGCTGACGGGAAACGCCAAAAACATTCACTGCACTTTGACTCACTGACAGCCTTGAACACCGCAAGCTACATCTGTCTACTGTGATGTCCTTTATATCACTATGGCAACTACAGTTGATCATTACAAACTATTTGGATGATGGGGTTTTAAAGTCTAAGAAGTTTGGCCTAGAAAGCTGACGTCTGCTTATGCTCATCATTGTCAAGAGGAGTTTCTTAAAAGGAAACATCTAAAATATTATAGCACTGAATCTTAACTAGGCCAAGTGTTTTCATATGGACATAATGTAGATTCATTTTATTTGATCTATAGACCAAAAACCGCACTGTCTATGCAGGTTATTATCATGACTGTTTTCCCTAATGTTAAAGGTACACTATGGAACTTTTCTGGAGGAATGTACGCCACCTGTTTATCTCCATGAAGATCTTATTGCGGTGCTTAAAATGTTCCACACTACAGCATTAAATATCTTTCTCCATGTTTACAAGCCGGTGACGTACCCTGCATGTCTCCGTGAAGATCTTATTACGGTGCATGAAATGTTCCACAGTGCAGCATTAAATATCTTTCTCTATGTACACAAGCAGGTGATGTCAAGTTACAGGTCAGATCTCTGGAGAGGCAGCCCTGCTCATAAAAAGAATGCACATTTTTCAAGGTGTTTTTGAGCAATAATGAACAAAAAAAATGAATAATTACTATAGATAAATAAGTCACACTGAGGAACATATTAGGCAATGGAGTAACATTCCCATGGAGAAAGGCAGAAGGGTTACACAGTGCACCTTTGAAGCATGAGTATAGATTTTTGGATGTTTTGTATTTTTTGATGTGTTGGCACTGCTGCTATATTGATCCTGACAAGTCAATACTGAGGATGTGGACTTATGTGAGACAACTTACCTGAATTGTTGAAAAGGGAAAACAATTTCTTTCCAACATTTTGAGATTTGCTGTTTCAAATTCAAAATGACAGCAGTCTTTCTTATCCTTATCTGCACTGCGAATCAATGTGCAAAATAGATACGTGTTTTATCTGTTTTGATAGCTGCACTTACTCCAAATGGCTCCCTGGGGTTTGACAGTATGCCACTCACCACAATGTGATTTATCAAAAGCCATGTTTTAAAGCGTCATAACTGTTAGACAAGAGCCAGGAGAGACACATAAACATTTGTGTAAGTTTTCAGACTTCACTATCATATTTTTTTTTTTTACTAGGAGCGTGTGGGAGTACTGAAAGAACGGTATGTCAGGGGGCAGATGAAAAGATAAAACATCACACCAAGCACATGTCATGCATATGGGCCAAGCTACCTTTCTTTTTTTACCCTCCCTGTCAGAGCTGTCTGATATTCCACTCCCCGGTCGCGGAGAAGGCGTGGACCGCAGTGACAGGCAGGGCGACGGGGTGAGCTCTCTGATTGGCGGAGCAGGCGAAGGGGTGGGAGTGTGGGTGGGTGTGGGGGAGGCGGAAGCACTCGGAGAAGGCCACCCTGAAAAAGCCATGGGCGTGTAGCGAGAGGGAGACAGACAGTGAGATAGGAGAGGTGACTTTTTCGGCTCGGATCGGGTTGGGACCCGTGGTTTCCCCGCTGTGAACCCAGTAGGTGGTGGTGATGGTGAAGAGGCAGAAGTAACATTTTGAGAAGAGCAAGAAGGAGGAGATTTGAGCTGTTGTGACAGAGATTGAAGCTTTGAGAATGAGGAATTGGGGAGGCGGGTCCATTTCTGTGGCACACCTGTATTTAATTCCAAAGCAGGTTCAGGAGACAGACATGTGAATTTGTTGGGGGTATTATCCACATTGACGCAGATTGAAGGCATCAAAACGGGGGACTGCGGTTTAGAAATAGAGACGTAAGACCGATTTATTGGGGAAACGGATTTGACTATGGAGGAACCGACTGGGACTGGCTTGAGCGAGCTGTTTTTCTTCTGTGATTTCAAAATGCTCAGAGGCGGAGGTGAAATGACTTGCTGCCATCTTGGGACTGTGTTTGATATACTGGTCTTGATTTGATTCTTGGGGCATGACGTTTTGCACAAGAGCGGGGGAGCAGTGGCGCAGCGGGTCGGGTCCCTGTACGCGTCACTTTGGCTGTCTATGGAAGTCGTGGAGGAGAACTCAGTGGCGAGCTCCAAGGGAATGGACGCAACACTGGAGGCAGCCGAGCAAGCGTTGCAATGGGATACTGTGATGTTGTTGACGGGCCAGCAGGGGGTGTAGGGGCGCTGGACAGAGGAGGACAAAACAGGGAGGCGCCCTTTCCTCAAAATGGCGGTGAGGAGAGACAGGCGGGTCAACGGAGGGCGGTGACGCGTAGGGGTCGGGGACATTGGACACGTTAGACTTTCACATGAAGAACGCAAACTTTGTGGTAAGCTAATCAGGCTAGAACCAGGCGCTAGGAAGTGTTTTTTAACAGGGAGAATAGAAGGAGTGAAGATTCCAGAATAGACTGAAGAGCAGGGGGAGATAGTGCGGCTGCCCGAGATAGAGGAAGCGTCTTTTTCCGAGCATGCAGATAAGATGGACTCCCTTGAAGAAGCTGGTGTAGGAAACAAGTCTGCAGAACTGGTGGGGCTAGCTCTGTCCTGTTGTGTTTTGAAATAGCAGCTCGAGCTAACCTCAGACGCTCGCCCGGGGATACATTGATAGCTCTGCTGGGAAATGTCTGTGTGTCTATTAGCGACTGCCTCCATAGTGGTTTGTCCCCTGCTAGAGGTATTTTGAGACTGATCGCTGACGTAGGGAGCCGAGCCAGACACGAGATCCTGTGGAGGTGCGCACTGGAAAACAAAAGGTGTGATTTAGGTTCACAGCCTAAATGAGGGCTACAGAGAGTATTTATGGTCATAGCACATGTCCACATGGGGTCTAAGCAATTCACAGCTCTGAAATAATACAAGTATGCATAAATTCAGTGTTATGCCAAAAATTATTTGACAGTGGCTATGGACCGAATGATACAAACAGCATAGTTATAGACCTCACATTTAAAACAAGTACAGCTGACCAAAGTGCTTCACAAAAATATATATAGTCACAGATCACACGATACATATGAAAAGAACAATAAAAGACAATATTATTTTAAATAAGCACAGGTGTGTCTGAACAAAGGCCAGGTGTGGAGAGGGGGGAGGGGGGACGGATGGTAGCTTTAAATTAATCTGGGAAAATGATATGAAACCTCTTAAATACCTACTAGATATATTGTCATTGCCACCTTATACCAATAATTTATTTATTTATTTATTCAGAAGCATTTTATGTATACCCTTGTCTCTGCACACTATTGTACAAAACATTATAATAAATATTCAAAAAAGATGATTACATTACTAAAATCGCAAATTAATCATCAAAAAGTAGGGAAAAAACACTTAATATAATAAAGACGACACAAACCTCACATTTCCTACAGAAAAAGAACCAAAAGCCAGACAAAGTGGAGATGCCATTATTTTAAAATATAATTATACTGTCTGAAAAGAGGAGAGCCTATATTCAACTCAGACTAATAAGACACTGCTGACAACGTCTTTTCTCAAATGTCAAGCTCACCAAAGAATTGAAATCCGGCATCTTTTTGGTACATACCGCGAGTTCAGTGTTTCTGGGCGATCGCGTTCTGCCCGTTTCTTCTTGAAGCTCTGAGTTTGGGATATACACAGCTCTGAAAGGTTGCTCTCCTGGCATGGCCTCCCTGGTGGTCTCCTCTGCCACGTTCTGACAGGAGAAAGTGAAGCATATGTTTAGGAGCCTGTGGGCTGGTGAAACACGAGCAGAGGAGCAGGGCACAGGCCAGGCTGCTGTCAAACTCTCCTGCCCCCAACGTACATTACACATGGACCCTAACATTCATTACATTCTCCAGCAAGAGCTCACGCAACAGGTCACACGGAGCTGCTGACATATGGGACACGCACTTGCACACACTCGGGGACTAAATTGGGACTAAAATGGAAGTATTACACTTGTACTAAACCAAGACTGAGCCAGGACTAAAACAGGACCAAACCCTGTCTATATCAGGACTAAGCTGATGTAGACAGAAGCTCAGTTGGTAGATTGTTTGACCAATGATCCGAAGGTTGTTGGTTCGGGTCCCGCTCTTGACATAGACATCACTGGTAGAGTGGTCAGATCCACTGAGCCCAGGCTGGCGATGCGATTCCAGCTTCCACAAGAGAATACTGTTGTTATTTCCTTGGGCAAGACACTTAACCCACCTTGCCCCCAGTGTGTGCGTACATGAGTGAGCGGTTCCTTGATGTAAAGCTCTTTGAGTGCCTTGAAGGTGGAAAGGCGCTATATAAAAATGTAACCAAGCTGGGCTAACACCAAGACTTAGAAGCATGTATTTCACTGTACGAGTTAATTTGATTCAAGTTCAGTGTCATGTTTCTGGTTGCCATGGTAGTTCTATGTTAATCACCATCACCATAATGGTTAGAGGTGCTATTAGCATTACTTTCATGGCGGTCGCATAGTTCTCGTAAATAGGCATTGCAATTATGAAACAACCGCAAAATAACAAACTGACTTCTAACTGAGTCATACTTTCAGTAAATTTGAAAGTTAACGTGACAAGAATTTAAAGAGAGTATTGGCTCGTCAGCTCTTATATAGGCCTAAAGTAAAATGCTCAAGAATTTCAGATAAGAGCAGTGGTGGAATAAGTACTCAATATTTTTACTTATACCAGGGCAAAAAAATACTCAAGTAAAAGTACCACATGAAAAAATCTACTTGAGTAAAAGTATTAAAGTACTTAATGTACTTAAAGAGTAAAAAGTAAAAGTATTTCACGCGAATTTGAGATCTAATAAAGCTTTAAAAATGTTGATTTTGATAAAGATTTGTGCTGAATCGATTGTTTTTTTTTTACTAGCTGTTTTTGCTGAAATTATGAAAGTGTTAAAAATAAACCACTGAATAGATTTTCCTAGCCGTTTTTTTTTCTAGCTATGAACTTATCAATTTTCAGCTTGTTCAAAAATGTAGTGGAGTAGAAAGTACAAATACCTGCTCTCAAATGTAGTAAAATTAAAAAGTATCCATTTTAAAACATAAAAAGTAAATTACAGATACCTAATTTTTTTACTTAATGACAGTACTTTACAACATTTCCTTTATTACATTTCCTTTGTTACATTCTACCACTGCTCCTGTTCAAAAACGTAGAAGAGCAGAAAGTACACATACCTGCTCTCAAATGTAGTGAAGTAAACGTTAAAAGTATCCACTTTAAAATTTGCATAAGTAAAGTACAGATACCTAACATTTCAGTACAGTACTTTACTACTTTTCTTCATTACATTCCACCACTGGATAAGAGTTTGCGGCTGTAAATTTGCAAATAAAACAAAGGAATTGATCAAACTACAGGCAGCTACTCTCCAGGCAGCTACTCTCCACATCAGTTCACATATAATCCAGTCTTCTGACTACAGCAGCCAATTAAAACCATTTCACTGAGGTTGGGATATGACTTGAGATACGCCGCAATCAAACAAATGGAGGGCTGCCAGATTGACACTTTATTCTGGGAACTGTAATCACAATGAATAGTGGCTAATGTCAGCACCGTGTCAAAGGCCGTTACTTATATAGAAATGGGATTGCATGGGGCTACAATATGACAGGCGTGATTGGTCTCATTACATGTAAATGGCTTAAAATTACCCATCCAAAATAATACAGAGATCTGCAGCACTCCATAAGGCACGGTCAAAATGTCTACACTGCAACACCTGAGCTCACCTTCATCCCACCTTATATAGAGCCACTAATGACGTGAGGTGTAATTAGGGTCTTTATTTGCATTTGAAGAATAAAAAACGCAGGGGAAAAGTGCGAGAAGCCTAAAGTATGCAGCATTCATTCATTCATTGTTTTTGTGTTTTGTTTTATTACAAACTAGATGAAAAAAGATTGATAGCAAAAGGTTCCAAGGTTCTCCATCTGCAAAAAATGCACTGTTTTTTTAATGAATATATGAAATAAAGTTCACTTCTATCATGATTTTCCCCATTAAGTTCAAAATTAGTCTTGATTTAGTCCTGGTTTTGTCTCTCTTATGTTTTTATACTGACAGTTTCTCTAGCAAACGTCGATATTTTTGGAATGTAGGATCAATTTTGATTATTTTCCCCAACTTCTGTAATTTAAAGTTATCACAAAACACAGCATTTTTAACCACAAACCTTTAAGTTAGTAGTTATCTCTTTGCTCTGTTCAAATAAAGCTTTATGTGGATTCTTTAGGCAGCAGCTCGGCAAAACTAAATATCGGCCTCTGCTGAAGATTTAGGGCCGTTAGTCAATACCATAGGCTGGATATATAAATGGACATAGCTGGACGCTTCCGGCTCCATCGACTCTGGCTCCAATTCACTTTCTGCTGAAAAATTGTTGCCCCTCTCTCTGTAACTGCTGCTGCCAGGCTTGTCATTTTGGTCTTAAAATGTTCGTATTTAACCCGCTTACACGATCCTGGTATTTTTATTTAACTATTTTGTCTGTAAATCAAGATATGAATGTTAATAATAAACAAATCAGGTGCCCTGGTGCGAGCGGGAAGGGGTGTTACCATCAACAGCCTCGCTCCGGAGTGGCTCTTTGGTTGCTTTGATACTGGCAGTCGTACTTCCAAATATGGAACTCGGCTCCAAATTCACCCCATAACTGTTAGCCTCAGTGAGCTTCATTTGTTCATTTCTTTATACAGTCTATGGCCAATATGCTAAAAAGTGTAAATATCTATCTAGAAAGTATTTAAAAATATCGCAGTAATATCAATACCGCAGTTTTCCAATATTTTGAACCCTGCTATTCATACTATTTAGTGCCTAGTGTTATTCAACAGCTAATACTTTTGTTCTCTATTGTTTTTCATGCTTACACAGTGGTCCTCATGATGCTAAAGAACTGAAACATGTATAGTTTGTGTATGAGTAAGTGCACTGCCTATTTGTGCAACAGTCCAAAGGGAACCTCCTTAATTGCAGTGAATGAATGGGTCCAGACACATAGTTCTGACTGGTCACAGAATACAACCTTATCATGGAAATAAAGGCTGTGCTTCTTTTCAAAGGGACACTTGTTATAGTTTTAATCAGGAGATAGCGCAGGCAGAGGACGAGTATTCAGGCTCTTAGCTAATCTCCCTGAGCATTGTGGCTACAGCGGATTTTAAAATACTGTCTTAGGTAGTGATGGGACTTTCGGCTCCGAATCTTTTGGATCCGTTCATTTCAAAAAGCCGTTCAAAAGACTGGCTCTTTTACCGTTTATTTACATGACAGAAGCTAATGTAAGAACTCATTTTAATAACAGACTAATCACAGAGAGAAACAGCCAAGGCTTAAATGTGTTTAAATGGTTCAAACGGAGAGTGAGAGTGAGTTTCCCCTTTGGAATTATTCAAAATCTAAACAAAAGTTACACTACAATAATAATTTACAAACTAACTAAAACTAAACTAACTTTTATTATGATGCGAAATATGTTTTTCCTGCACAAATCACTCGTGTTACCTGTTCTGCTTGTTTAGAGTTAATCCATATAAAAATGCTGACAAATTAGAAAGAAAAAGATTGGGCACATCCCTAGTTTTAGGAGAGGATTAAAAAGGCTATAGTCCGAGAAACCGTGGAATAATAATATTAAAAAACAATAATAAAGTCTAATAATGAAGCACTTTTCTTGTCACTCATGTTGTTTTCAGTTTTCATGCATAATTCATTCACTTCTCAATCAAACGTGGTGATTAGCTACTAGTGTAATTGCCTAGGCTGTCAGCTTGTGTCTGTGGCTTTAGTTTAGATTATTTATTTAACCTTAACAGGAGAGAAGCAATGTGCCAGGTTGTAGCATTACAGCTAATTTTCACCTGCAGTCCCTGGGCAGGCTGATGTTATGCAGGGTGTCCATAAAGTCTCTTTGCAGCTTACAAAGGCAGCTGATAAGCTACCTTAATCAGATTTGTTCTATTGTACTCAGTGGTTTCTAAAGTTTTTGACCTCATTTAATACACCTCTTACACGATCGATGTTTTCCTCAGATGTTCTTGGTCGCTCACTTCTCTGTCTATCTAACACTGTCCCTGTCTCCACACATTTCGTTGAGTTTGGTATCTGATTTTCTCTCAGTAAACCATGATACACATTGTGCCTTGAGGAGTAGCCATTTCTTAGAGGTTCATTCAACAGGATTCCTCTTTAATCAACAGGCTGCCTGACATACAAAAATGCAAAATGATTAAAAACTGAGTACAATAGAACAAATCTAATTAATATATCTTATCAATTGCCTTTGTAATTAAATTGAAAATTGTAAAGAGACTTTACTGACACCCTGGAGTTCATAAAATCAAACATACAAAGAAAATGTTTTTACAATGACTGGACCATCATAAAAGTTCTGTAACCTCATTCAGATCTTGAAAATTGTAAAGAGTCTTTACTGACACCCTGGAGTTCATAAAATCAAACATACAAAGAAAATGTTTTTACAATGACTGGACCATCATAAAAGTTCTGTAACCTCATTCAGATCCAGTTCTCTCAGCAGCTTAAAATCATCACCACCATCAAAAAGCATCCATCAATGAATTCACTCCAGAACATCAGCCCCTCTCCAGACACATTAGTTCACATTATGGGAGCAGGTTTTCCAGAGGAGTCATTGTTTCGCCAGGCGTGAAAATGTGCCATAGTTGGTACATGTTATCAGCTCTGTGGGTAACATGTTCCACTGACGGATGGGCGCGCTTGAAAAGGCTGAGATTCCAAATGCTGTCCTGCTGATGGAGACGCTCGGGGGGGGGGTTTCAGAGCTCAGAGAAACAAACTTTTTTTGCGGAGGAGCAGCAGTATCATGGATTGGTTTATACAGCACACAAAACATTTTTCAACAACAGATTTTCACAACTTTAAATGTTTTACAAGAATATGACAGTGGTGGAATAGCTAACTTTTGTTGTCATGGCTCCTGACGAGGTGATTGGTCTTGCTCAACAGCACAACAACACTAGCTGGAGCTGCAATCAAGAATGCTGCCTATACATCCATATCATAGACTATATATACAGGGTGTCCATAAAGTCTCTTTACAGTTTAAAACCATTATTACAAAGGCAATTGATGAGATATTTTAAACAGACTTGTTCAATTGTACTCAGTGGTTTCCTCTATATGGGCAGCATTAGTCGCATGAAGCACATCAAGACAGTAATGGATTTCTTGCCATGTTCACTGTAGCAAAGCCTCATTGATGGTTGCAATCGCATCTGTTATCTTTTGCTTTAGTTCAGTAACCTCCCATATCTTTGTTGAATACACGATAACTTTAAAATAGCCCCATAGAAAGAAACTCAGAGGTGTGAGATCTGGTGAACGTGGTGGCCATGGAATTGGTCCATCCCTTCCAACCCAACAGTCTGGAAATGTTTGATTGAGGAATCACGAAAACTGCAATGTGATTAAAAACTTTTATAATCACTGAATACAATAGAACAAATCAAATTAATATATTTCATCACTTGCTTTTGTAATTCAATTTTTAAATTGTAAAGTGACTTTATGGACACGCTGTACATTCTTTATACAGTCTGTGGTCCAAAGTTGTTTTAATGCATGCCTTTAGAATGACATGACGCTAACGCCAGAAAACATCACGTGAAACCTGCTTTATGATGCTGATTTGGTAACCCTCGTATATCGTATAAACCCTGGTAATCGTATAAACTCTTCTAAATTGATCATATAATGAAAAAAATGCTTTAGTTGTTAGTAACTATACTTATTCCTAAGTACAGCTCAAATGTTATTGTTTAATATAAGAAAAGTCTCTCCACTAGTGCAAAGTAAAAGTACCCACATTAAAAATTTAGTCCAAAAATATCATTCATCATCATTTATTGAACAATATGTGGATATAGTACAAATATTGACTGTGTGACTTTGAATGTAAGAATGTCAGAATAATAAAAGTAAGGTCACATTTTAAATCGTAGACATTGATTCTATGAAAACACTTCTAGCTGCTTAAACCATGAAATAAAATACTTTGTGCTTGCCATTTTGAAATGTTTCACATTAATACCTAACACAAACTTTAAAGGGCTCACTCTGACTTGAATAAGCTTCATGTCAGGTTTTTGTCCTGAGAGACATTGAAAAAACTTGGGAGTATATTGACTTGTCTTTCATTGTATAGCAAAATAAGCCAGTCACAGTTAGTATTATGTGCAAATAGAGCAAAACACCTTGGCTTTAAAGAAATATTGATATTTTACAATAAGGAGACAAACTTGAGCCAGTGGAATCACACTATACGAAGCTCTGTAATGACTTTATTTCTCAACGCTGCACAAGTTGCTGTTTGTGAAAAGAACTTAAATCTAGGGATTACTGATGAAGCTACAATCTCAAAGTACTGCAGATAAAATGTTTTTGGTGTGAGGATTTGATGTAAAACGCTGACTACAGCCTTCAAAAATCAGTGTGCTATTGCTTCTAGCCTGCCTGCCTCCATATGACAAACTCAACAACATCTCCCCCAAATAGAACGCTGTACGTGCTGAGATATTTATGAAGAAATGACTTATGCACAAAGGAAAAGCACTGGCAGACAACACATTGGGGATAAGCAAACATGAGACACCAAAGCTCGTATTGTTTCAGAAAATACATAGTACAACTCATGACAGCCTCAGCTTAAGGTAGAGCAGCAGGAAGTACGAGCCCTCGGTCCTACCCCCCAAAGAGCCCCTTTGAAGTCTGCAGTGGAGCACAGCTGACGTCAGACCACAGGCTCTGCTCCCAGTGCAAGTGCAGCCGGGATGTTCATACACATTTAGCAACGCACTGGGGGGTCATACTAGAAATAAACCATCAGCCATGCAGGGTTCAAAATAACTAGGAAAGTTAGTTTAAGTTTAAAGCAAGTGTTTATATTACATAACTAAAAGTGTGTCCAATGCTAAGACAGCTGTAAAAACATTTTTCCATTAGATTACCTTAAATATGCAACTAGTCTGAACATATCTGTGCTGCATGAAACAACACGTGAATGAGGCAGATAATGATTAGAGTGCTGTTCTGTGACTCCACACACTTTAAATAAACACATTATGGAACATTATGGCGTGTCTCACTGTTTTAATGTGCTTCCTGAAGTATTTATCATCGATACAGATACTGTTCATTTCGATTTGTGCATTTTTGCATTACACTTTTTAACAATAATCATGCAAATTATTTAGGTCCAAGCTTCAATGATACAAGTTAAATGAAAAAATGTATTTACAATGTGTGTAATGAGATTCATCATTTTTCATTTCTCTGGCTACGCACTTGTGACATTGGGCTGACTGCCAAATGAAATCAAACTGTTTTCAATAAATCTAGGATTTGTTTAACAAAACAACTTTTAACAAAAGCTGTCACTCAAATGCACACAAACACATGCACAAAGTCAGAGTAATCCAGATGGGGTAAACTTGTATGTGTTAGCATGTGTATTGTAAACATGGTTCCTGTCATTAAAAGTTTCTTTCATGTCAACAGAGACTTGGCACATCACATCTAACAGAGAGAGCCAAAGACACATGGGGCGTGAGTGAATCTATGACTGTTTGAAGTGGCCCTTATATGGCTTTAATATATGCTGATTTATGACAACAGCTGATTAAATCTGATGACAAGGTCATTTCACTTCTGTGAAATAATTCAAGAATGATTCAAATGAAAATGAATGTGTTGAGTGGATTCTGCACCTCATTTTGTTTTGCCTCTGAAGCTGCAGATGTCACCTCCAGACAACTTTTAATTGGTAGTTTCTGCACAACTGGCACAAAAGTGAAGACGCAGGGCACGGTTACCTGTAAGACACATATACATGTGTTACAAGATCTCATATACCTCCACCATTCACAGCTGTTTTAAATGTGTCTGAGATTAAGGCTCTGCTCACAGACACTGATGAGGCACAGCCACGTTTACACAGATTAGACAATTTCACCTTCGCCACGCACAGGTTCAATGAAGAATAACAAGCTGTGAAGTTCAGCTCATCTCCAGCACCATAAGGCAGCTCTTTATTTTATTGTCTTTTATAGTGAACTTTTTCTGAATCATGCAAAAACAAACAACATACGGAATATAATGAAATGCAAAATAAGAGTTAGGGGCTGTGACAGATCAGTCAGATTTAAAATGTTTTCAATGTCAACCAATATAAATTATCTATTTCTATAATATGGTTTTTCAGCCCTTAAGTTTTTTTTGGCAGGACAGTAAAGATTCAAATGGGGATGGAGAGTGGGGAAGATATTCATCAAATTGTCCAAAAGGGGAGTTGATCTCTGATGAGGCAGAGAGCCTGGCATATGGAGCATCATGGACCACTTGACTACCAGGCAGAACCACTTCTCTGTAACTTGCTGTATCATATTTTTTTTCTTTTAACCCCTTACAGTTCTAGCCCATTTTTCCTAAAACGCATGACTAAAATGATCCCCTGTTCAAACTGATTCTAATTCTGTCTGAACCCTTTGGAGTACAGACAAATGGCTGTGCTTTTTGTGAAGCTGAGGCTCTGTAGTTTTGGCCTCTGTCTGATCTACTCTCATTGCAAATGGAAACAACCTCCGCACAGAGGAACATCTGATTTCAAATTCCATCTGGATTTTTGTTTTGTTTTTTGGCAAATACAAGATTAGGTCTAGCTGGTGTCTGGGAAGATCGACACTAGACTGAACATTTGTTGGGTTCTGACAAAAGTCCAGTCAGAATTACTATAAAAGTCCTGTTAAAATGAGGTGAATTTGAGGGTTATTTATATTTTTGGGTTTGGAACACAAACTGGTTCTGATTCTTCTCAGAACAGTTCATGTGACTGAAAATAAGTGGGTTCATGTTTTCCATTAATGTTTTGTCCATGAGCTTGATAGTTCCCTTTTATCAGAAGGTGGACAAAATGAAATGAATGAAGAAAAAGTCCAAAGCCCACGCACGGGCTATCAACTATCTGGCCACTAAGTACCTGGATTTAATGCTAATCATACTGGGTAGATATATGGACATGAATGAGGCTGAACCTTCCTGGTATCCTTTAAAACCATTACAAATGATGTGGAATTGGCACTTGTATGTTGTTTGAAAAGTGAACCAGTCTAGCAGGCTTTTAGCACCTTGAAGAGTGTTGTATAACATTGTGAGCACATCTTTAAAATGTGCTGTGGGAACAAAGGCTGAAGCCAACACTTTGGCTAGAGAACACTGAGTATTTGTGTGTTCTCTCAGACATGCTCCATGCAGCCTGAACGCTACCTATGATTAACAGGCAATCTGTGAGCGCCATCTGCACGAATGTATGGAGGAGGTGTGGCTGTGAGGGCACATGTGTAAGGAAACAGCCGCATTGAAACTGGGCAGAGCAAATGGACAGCTTTACGCTTTCAATCCACAGTGAATTAGCTAGTCTTAGCAGCACATAGCTTTCTCAGATGTTTGTTATCTTGCACAGGGAAAGAACGGCAGTGCCACTCAATAGACAGAAGGTATATCATTTGTAGAAACATTTCTCATTCAAAGCAAACTGGAGATTCTAGCCTTACTCTTCTAACTATAATCTCATGGTGTTTTGGGGTCAATGGCAACACCCCAAGTGCAGGCAAAGGGTAATGAGGATTCTCTGCTCTCATCAGCCAGGTTAGTTTTAATAGGCCCTTGAGCTAACATTATGCATTTATCACATATACCCTGATGCACTATTAGCAGAAATTAGAATACATTGTGATGTATTTTTATTTCATGCTGTAAAATGAGTTTAAATCTGCATATTTTGACTGTCTCTCGGGAGAAAACACTGGTGTCAACTTGGTAAAGCAGGTTTTTCTATAAGCATTCACCAAACACCATTTCCACACTCAAATAGCCATCACTATGTAAATCTCTGCTGCCGATCTCAATTCTGCGACCACAAAAATGAGTCATATATTTCATTTTCAGATAAGTGTGTCCCACCTTGTATTTTCAGAAATGCTGGTTATTTACAGGAGAAATAAATAAAAATATGTGGTTGACAGGAGGTCTGCAGATTGGATAAAGCACTGCCCACTGTATAAACCTGAAGGAACCAGAAATTCTTACGTGACTGAATGCTATTTTTAGAGTATGCGAGTTTCATTCAGATTTCCATACTGTATCTTTGCGTTTACAGTGGTTCAAGGTGGATTTTATACATGTACATTATAACAAATGACTTTATATAGAAATTGCTATTGCATTGGCTGTTTCCTGCTTATTCAATTGGCCTGCATTATTTCTGAAGGTTATTTTCCTATAGTCTGCTGTTACTTTTCTGAGTGAATGGCCATTGATGACAGCCCACATCTTGTCGCCAAGCACTTGACACAAACTGAACTGCATATTTATCCCCTCAGTATAATACTGGGTATATTAGTGCAGGATAGCAGTGTATTATATTGAGTTTGCAATGACCCTGACCTGGCAACACCAACATGCAATTAGAGAACAATGAAATATTAGAGTTTACACTCGCAATGTGTGGCACCACTGCCTATAGATGTAATGTACGGAAGCCCTGAGGGACAAGCAAAAATGTTTTCATTTTCCAGATTCCCTTTTCACCCACCAGTTTGAGCTGCAAGTAAAAAACTTTGAACTTTAACAGCCACATCATATCAATAATATCTGCAGTTTTTACCATCTAAGAAATGTTGCAAAAATCAAAGTATACTGTCTAAACCAGACTTAAAGAGACTTATCCACGCGTTTGTCTCCAGTAGATTAAACTACTGTAATGGCCTGCTCACTGTAAGACAGCTGCAGTACATCCAAAATCGTGCTGCTTGGGTCCTGACTAGAAACATAAGTCCTGTGCTCAGGTCTCTGCACTGGCTCCTGTGGCTCAGAGAATAGACTTTAAAGCAGCTCTGCTTGTTACAAGTCTCTCCATGGCCCAGCACCAAAGTACATCTCCCACATGTTAGTGCCACATGAACCATCTCACACTCTGAGGACCTCAGGGACCGGCCTCCTGCTGGTGCCCAGAGTCAGGACTAAACATGGGGAATCAGTGTTTCAGTTTTCTGCAGCTAAAACCTGGAACAATCTTCCTGAAGATGTGAGACAGGCCTTTACTTTGACAATGTTTAAATCCAAGCTTAAAACAGTTCTGTTTACCTTTGCATATGACTGAAAGGTTTTTATTCTGCACTCTTCTTTTTTAATGTTCATTTTATGATGATTACACTGGTCAACACCAAATTTATTGTTTAAGTTTTTTTTAGCTGATTTAGGATAATTTTGATGTGCTGAATCCAAAAATCACATTGGTTTTACTCAATCAGGTCAACTTTCTGAACTAAGCTACATATTTGTTTTTTTGACGTTTTTGTTTACATGTACGGGTATTTTCACATCATATTATGCAAAATTCTTTTATATTTCTCGCAAGAAATGAATTCTGAAGATTTTGCATGTGCCAATCTATGACTAATTGTTTTTTTTTTATATCACAAGTGAATAAAATGGCTTCGACTAGAAGATCTTGCAAAAATAAGCCTGACATATTCTGCTATATCTGCGGTGAATACACCATTGTTCCTAACATGAATCTAGCCACAAGTTTCATAAAGTGTGCTTACCATGCTTATTTTGGTATTAAACTTGGTGACCAGGATAAAGCTACCACACATGGTATGCAAGTCATGCACCGAGTATCTGCGTCAGTGGACCAAAGGCAAGAAGAGTTGTCTGAAGTTTGGAATTCCCATGGTTTGGAGGGAGCCAACAAACCATGTCACTGACTGCTACTTCTGCGCTATTGATGTGACTGGGATCAACAGAAAGAACCGAAGCAGCCTCAAGTATCCTGATCTTGAATCAGCACGTCGTCCTGTAGCTCATTGTGATGAAATTCCAGTACCTGTCTTTGAAGAACTTCCTGACATCAGTGACGAAAATTCCTCCAGTGTTCCAGAAGATTCCTCCAGTGTTCTTGTCTCCACAGAGACAAGATACTCTTCCCACTACTGCGCATGAAGCTCGGCTTGATTAAACCGTTCACCAAAGCTCTAGACAAGGATGGTCTAGAGCTGCTGCTGCTTCACTTAATTGTGCCATGCTTTCCAGGATTAACCATAGAGAAGTTGAAAGCTGGCATCTTTGATGGTCCTCAAATCTGTCAGCTCATCAGAGATCCTGAGTTTGAAAACTCAATGAACGAAGTGGAACTGGAAGCATGGAAGGCTTTTGTTCTGGTCGTTCTGAAGAACTTTCTTGGCAACAACAAGGCCAGGAACTATGCAGAACTTGTCACCAATATACTGACTGCTTTCAGAAACCTTGGATGCAACATGAGCATCAAAATGCATTACTTATTCTCACATAAGGATCGGTTTCCTGAGAATCTGGGATCAGTGAGTGATGAGCAGGGGGAGAGATTCCATCAGGACATAAAAGAGATGGAGACCAGGTATCAGGGACGCTGGGATGCAGTCATGATGGCTGATTACTGTTGGACTGAAGAGAGACATCCCTGCTGGGGTTCGAAGAAACGGAAGTTCATGCCCTGAATTTTGCACAATGACGACATAATGTTCAATTTACATGTACTTACCTTTATCAATGTCTATTATTCAATTTACAGAAATTGAAGTTTGTAACATTTAATTAAAACATTCTGTTAGATGATTTTTAAAACGATTTTTTTTCTCCTAAAACCTTTTTTGGATGAGAAATATTAACGAAAATCAACTGATCATCACAAAAATGTAATCAATTTAGTCAGAAAATCTGATTTTTCAAAATCAAATTAGCATAAAAATCTGACCTGATTGCGAAAAATGGATGTCATATTTGGATTCAGCAGTGCAAAATGGTCCTAATTCAGTTGAAAAAACACAGACAACTTACAATTTTTTTTTTGTAACCCAGTGTTATTTATTTTTGATTTTTATTTTTGATAGTTTTGATTTGTTTGTATTGTGATTGTAAAGTACTTTGTGTACTAATTGTGCTATACAAAACTTGCTTTGCCTAGCAAGGCACTTAACACCTTAACAGGTTTTTTTCATTACGTTACACTTCTTTAGATAAAAAGACCGCCGCACACAAAATAATATGATCATATGTTTTTTGAAAGTATTGCCAATGACTACATCTATTCCTTTTTTGCTTATCACAAAGCACTAGTACAGTTTCTCTTCCAAATGAATGTGTTTATGAGCTGTTACTATAATCAAACAAATGTCATGACTAAAAATAAGCACGTGCCAGCTTATTTATTCCCCTACAGTCTTATGTAACGCTTGTTTTGCCATCGGTAGTCACAGCACGCTTTAGGTTTCACTCGGCAAAGGTGAAAACTAGCACTTCCTCCCTGTCTGCCACGGTGTAGTCTTGAATGTTTAATTGCTTGGGAGAGCTGGAGAGGTCATGTTGTTCTGTATATCACGTTTCTGACCCTGCTGCTTGTCTCCTCGCTCAGTGTGTGTGGACCCCCAGTTATGGCCAAAGGCGCTGAAGAGCTCTAAATCACTGTCTGCAGAAGACCACCCTCCAAGGCCAAGCTAAGAGACTGCCTTTGATATGCCGCTAAGTGTCACAAGTATAACTGTGATGAACTTGTAAATAATTAACACTGCTCTAGTGTAAGTCAGTGTCTTTCTTTTGAAGCAGCTCAGCATGTTTTTTATGACTGCATGTGGACCGTATATATTTAGACAAACAAAGTTGATGGTGTGGCTGGTATGGGCTGACGGCACTATCACTACAGCAGAGACGTGCCATAGAGGGACACATGCTTCTGCATTAGGACTCTTCATGCTGATGATTGACTCCACACTGTTTTAAAGTGAGGTCCCATTTTCAAACCATGAAAGGGGGAAGTGAAGTGAACTGTTACCCACGGTTCTAACTTGTTAACCTGGCAAGAGCCAGATTGATATGTGTAGCACGTTTGTTTTGAGTTCTACACATTATCAATCTGAAATGGCTCCCGCTGAAAGCATTAGGCGTAACGTTCAGACAAATACAAAGTGTCCAACAGAAGCCAGCTGAAAAAGGACACTTTTACTGAATCCTGTTGTGAGAAAAGCACAGATATTCCCATCCACAAATGCACAAAGTGCTTTTCTGCATGCTTTTCCAAAACAAATATTCCTGCTCCAATTGGCCTTTTACGCCTGTTGGCGTTGCCATGTTAGTTTTGGTTCGTTTGGGCGCATCGCTTTTGGCTTCCACAAAAAGTACAATACAATGCGGGTTATCTTAACGGCTGGAGCAGGAACACTGGTGGTCCAAGGTAGCTAAAGTGTTGCTAGTTTTCACAAATCTTTTGGCACATCCATTCATGTGTGAATTTTTGGGCACAACTTTAGACCATCTTTTTTCAGTCAGATCTTTCTTCCTTGTTTGCGACTGATAAAATGGTTTATCATTAGATGCAGACTTTGTCACAAAGTGCAACTTTTACAATAACCTCTATGGAAAAAAATGAAATTTACTAATTTACAAGAAAAATGACAGATACCCAATTTTCTCCATTTTGGCGGGAGGTAAAGTTCCTTAGTGAAAACTTATGAAACAAAAGCTGCTCCTTCATAAGTGACTTGTAATCCTGGTGGTTCTCAGTGGAGCGCTCCACCTGGACTACAGCTCTGTGGTCTGATGCAATAACACACCACAGAAAAACCACATGAGGAATGCAGCTAAAAGAGGAGCAAACCACTACAGGCTGATACAAATGTAATATGTATGGAATCAAATGAATACTTTGTTCCAGTATTTTATACCATATTCCCACGTGTGTTTAATCCATTTGTTTGTGAAGAGTTGCTGAAATAGCAACTTTTAAAACAGGAAGTAACTCCAAAGTATCTCCATCTGATGCCCTCAGTATCATGGCTTTTATCTCCTCTCCTACTTAAATGACTTTTATACATAAACTCAAATACTGTTATGAGTAAGATGCTTGGATCTCCGTCTCTATCGCATCCCTTTCCGGCACAGTGAAAGTGCGGGCGTGTCTCTAAGTGTTTAATTACAGACAAACAGAGCCCCTCCCTTCGGCACTGATACGGAGGGTAAATATATCCTACCCCCAGCTGCCCGTGTGGGAAAACATTTGAGCAAACGCATGGCCCTCGTAAAGGAATGCACATCACTGTGATTGAGAAATAGAGCGCTAAAAATAGTGAGTGTCACAGTCAAGAGCACAAGATGGCTACTTCATTAGGCACACCAGGATGACTCAGTGATATTAAGTTTTATATCTTTTGCTTGTGCTGCTGTTCCCCTGAGTTAATCGACAATCATAATGAGAACCAAAGGAATATTCTCAAACAGCATCTTTCAGTTCTCCGCTACATGGGGATACATCAGTTTATATCATTATAATTAAAATAAGCTTGTGTATTGTCTCAAAAACATTTTCTATAGATCTTTGTATGCACTCTATAATACTTGTTCTCCCATCATGCACTGCACACACTGGACATTTTATCCTTTTAGAATGTGGTCTATATTCCCAAGGGATTGTTGGGAATGTAAACCTTTATACAGCTACAGTTTCTGGAATAGTATCTATCTCAACTATCAAATCCCTTATCTGTGCTGGTTAGATGTTTTTACATCTAACCAGCACAGAATACTTAACCCACATTATTACCTTACCTAGATATTGTCTGATATCAATGAAACAATCATTTTACTAAGAAGAAAAGATGTGTAAATTTAATCCGAGTTTGTAAACTGTTTTTAAAAAGAGACAGTGTCGGCATATAACCCTAAAATAATCATATCTTTCTCACTGTATTCTGAGTGCTGGTTTAGTGTTGGTTTTATACAATACAATAACAGGATCAGAGGCAGGCGCAGATTGGTGTTGCCTTTGCCTCTAAGCCCCACAAGAGCCGCAGTGGGGGGTCGCGCGTCCACATTGAAAATCTATAGCATGGCCAGATTAAAAACATGCAGGGTTCATTTTCAGAGGGAGCTTTTGAGAAGAAGAAAATAGTCCACAGTAGCCACATGTGAGAGCGGTCCAGGCAAAATAATGGACAAGTCAAAAAGATTACAACACCTCATCTTTGTGTGGTGATGTGTCTTACCTCCCCCGAGCTCTTGTCCGCAGGGTTGTCCATTCTGCTGGTGCTTGAGTGGCGCATGTCAGTAGTTCACCAAAATCTTGCCAAAGTCTGTAAACATTGATTGAAGCTGAAAAAGGGTCTCTCACATCTGAACTTCAATGAGAGTGTGTGCCTGTGTGTATCGTCATGCACGTTTCCTTTTATAGAGCCATAATAGCCACAAATAGCTAGCAGACGACAGACAGCCCACTGGCACCCCCATTGACAATGTACTCGCCCCAAGGAAGCTCCGTGTGTCAGAGCCACTTCCCGGAGCTGAACGCTTAATTGTCAAATTACAGGAAGAATTAGGAGTCTTTTCTTATTTATGTCACAGAGTAAAAGTGTTAGACAGGGCTAACCAAAGGAGAAGGAACATGTGCTGTACAACTTTGTTTATCTACAGGTCTCAGACATTATATTAACACTGAGGAAATATGTTAAAAAAAAAAAAGTATGTGTAATTTCAACGCTACAACAGTGTACCCTGAGATCCAAACATGTTCTCTGTTTTTTTTAACAGAAGATATCACACATCTTTGTATAGCATTGACCTTACTCAGCCCTGCCCACTTTTGCCTCTAAATGCTACAGCGCTTTCTTTGTGGTGGCACTTCCGGTTAAGAGGGAATCCCATTCAATGGAGAATTTAAGAAAAGTTTCGCAGCTAAAATTTGATATAAAGTAGTGTGATTTGTGTAAAATGTTCAGTGTTCATGTGATGGACAAGTCAACACTGCACCGATTCTCTGGGAGGCTTTAAACGGCTCTGTAGTTCGTATAAAACTTATTTGCTGTCAAGATCGGCAGCTCCATGCAAAATAATACTCCATGCAATATAATCGTCCACAGCAACTTCCAGAATAAGATCAACGGGAAAAGCGTTTTGTCTTGGCTAGTAAACACAATGAGGGATTTTTGACATGATATTGGTATTTGTGATACTGAATACTTAACCCACATATAACTCATTTATATATGCAGTTTATGTATCAACCCCAACAGCTTGGCCCATTACTTTCCTCACTGAAAAGAAAAGAAAATGTCACTAAAAGTTTAGCTCAAGTGCGTAAGTACAGGTTTCTTCAGCCTCTTCATCTCCAGATGTTGTAACACACTCCAATCACAACATGAGACGATTGTGCAACAAATGAATGAATGTTATTACCTCGCTCTGAGCAGCAGTTATCGCTCGGAGCAGCTATCGAATAAGAGCTTGTTTTTGAACTTGGTTTGAGAGATTGCTGAGTTTTACGCTGTAGGATGCTTTTTAACAGAAACACGGTTTTCTTCAGTTTTTATACCAGAATGCTGTTCACTTAGCCCCGTGATGATCTGAACCCCTCAAGCGAGCTGAGAGAGACGACAGTGACACCTCAGCGTGTTGTCATTAACGAGATATGAGGCTGTGCAAAACAAACTCATCTGCAGCGTGCGTGTTTGCTGTGGTGCGGCTGCCCCGTCTGCAGTGAAACCAGACCAAGAGGCTAATCCTTTAAGTACACCACATACTTCATTCCTGTCACAGCTGTTCATGTCTGTCCCCCTCCCTCTGCCAATCACACAACACACAATCGTACAACATAATATCACACCACACAATTATACCTCAGACCTGTGGCTCATGCTGTAGTGAGCGCTTTGAGAAAGGACACTGTTTCACATCAGAACAAACTCACCCACAAAACGTAACCACAACCGTCGAATTAAACTGCACTAAAAATATATGTCTTGGATAAAATAATATATAAGTTATAAACA